>PVIH01000852.1:121162-164988 GCA_004025045.1 Sigmodon hispidus | reverse complement strand
GATTTCAGGAGTGTAAGTGAGGGTTTATTTATAAGAATGTGGGTGCTTTACCATTGACTGCTACTAAAGATAATGTTCCTCTCTTCCTATCAACCCACTAACTAATTATAAATGGTTGTTGTTTTAAATTGCTGAGTTTATGATTTGTACAAATTCTAGATAGCTCTTTGTTGGATGTGAGTTTTACAAATATTTCCCCTTAGTCTAGCTCATCATGCATATTCTTTTAACAGAATATGTCACTTTCAGAACAAAAAGAGGTTTTAATTTGGATGAAATCCAATTTTTTATGCTTTTAAAAAATTTATTATTATTATTATTAAATTTTTTTGGTACATAACTCACTTTCTTAGGGTATTTTCATTTTTTTTTTGTATTTACTTCTAGATGTATGATCTGTTTTGAGTTAACCATTTAATAATACTCAAACTTTTTCTTTTGTGTATGAATATCATTTTTTCCCAGCACAATTTGTTACAAAAACTGTCTTTTTACCTTACCATAATTATAACAGATAAACTGTACCATTAAAACAGATAAGCTGTTTTAGGCTAAGATATATTTTGGGTAAACTCAGTGGTAAAGAGCTTACCCAAAATATACAAGAGCCTGAGTTCTAGCGCCTGCACAGAGAAGAAAATTGGCTGCGTCTGTGGGTGCATCTCTGGACTTCCTTTCCCACCCCGTTCATCTGGGTGTCGCCCTTGCCAGCACTGCATATCCTTCCTCACCAGTGTTTTATTTAATTTTGTTCTTTTTTTCTATTAAAAAAATCTTTGATATCTAATTGTCTATAGTCAAAAGAAAAATCTTGTTCCAGAATCTTGATTGGGACTGCATTAAATTCATAGATCAACCAGCATGCCTATTATGTGTAAACCTGTAACTTCTTTTTGTTTGATTTTGCTGGATGTTTGTTTGTTGAGAAGGGTTTCTCTGTGTAGCCCTGGTTGTCCTCAACTCACTCTGTAAACCACGGCTGGCTCAAACGCACAGAGATCTGCTCGCCTCTGCCTCCTAAGTACAGGGATTTAAGGTAACCCTAACCCTAACCCTAACCACCTTCCAGCTAATCCTCTAATTCTTAAATAGTGTGACTCACCATTGCCCTTGTGTTTAACACTGATTTATTACTCAGCAGGCTCTATGCTGAAGAATGTCTTTATTCTTCAGAACATTGTCGCTGGACACCTTAATGCCCACTGTCCATCCTTGCTGCCCAGGGCTGGGGACACACCTGTCTTACCCTGCCTACAGTGTTCAGTGCCTATTAATATTTACCTACAAGGTTATGAGTTTCTGTGTTCACTGTTGTTTGGGGACCTTTCACCTACTCAGTTGCCTCAATTTCCCCTTTTTTCTGAGGTATGTTCTTTATTGTTACTTTGATGAGCTCTCACGTGATTAAAATCTTTGTCAGAAAATATCTTAATTTTCCCTTGCTCTTGAACTAGTTTAGCTACAAACTGTTTCAAACTAATAGTTATTCCTGCTCAGAACTTTGAAGATAACACTCCTTTGTCTCTGGGATTTCTCAATGGACCTTCTCCATCTGTCTAATTTTCAACCCTTATATTCAGGCATCCTGGTTTTATTCTCTGTGGTTGCATTTAAATTTTCTCCCTTTTCTGTTGTTTTGCTACTATGGTATGTTTGAATATGAGTTCATCTGTGTCTGGGAGCTCAGAGTTTTGTTTTTTTTTTAAGACCAAATTTTTATTTAATTCTAGAGACTTGCCTGCCAAAAATGCTCTTGATTTTTTTTTTCATTGAGCTTTTATGTAAATATACATGTCAGTCACTTCCATTTCGGAACCTCTTGTCTCTGTACTTCACTGTAGCTTTCAATGCATTGTTCCTCGGTTCTATATTCTTAATGGTTTCCTTAAAGTATGTCTTCCCATTCTGTGAGTCTCTCTCTAGCTCTTTAAATTGGAGTCAAACCCTTCCATTATGTAGAATTCAAGAGCTCTTATTTTGCTAATTTCTAACAGTTATAATTTTTTTTTCAGATTTCTCAGCCATAATTTTATAATTTCTTAATGCTTTTAACTGATATGTATATATATCATGTATATATTCTTAATATATATGTGTGTCTTTGATGCCTTCAAGTATTTGAAATATATTTATCTATGCAGTCTTTTGATATTGTTTCACTGGCTCAAACTTTAAGAATGTGGCCCCTCCCCTTTGTTTTGCCTGCTTGTTCATATTCATTGTGGATCCTTCGTTTGTATGTTCCACAATGTGACTATGGAGTGAACTGTAGCAGGATTTTCTTCTCCCCTATGTAAATTATCTGTGGGCAGATTGGGAGTGGACCTGCAGTAGTATAGCATTTTACACCCCTGTGTGGACTCAGCAACCCCCAGGATCATCACTGCTTTGGAGGTTAGTAGCTTGGGATGAATTTGTCCTTGTCCTTTGGGATGAATTTGAAGTAGGACATGGTAGTGGGTTCATGGTGAGCAGTACTAAGGGGCCCAATCTGCAAATTTCCATCTTTAGTTCACTGCATAGAGCTGCATGTTACTGGTGGGGGGATGAATGAGCCATCTAGGAACGTGCTGAGCAAGAAACTGATTCACTTTTGCTTAAATACCAGGTTTTTCTAAAAGCAGACTGAGCTCCAGAGATGAATCACGTAGAATGGCAAAGGAAAGTCCTCTATGGGTTGTGAGTCTCTGCAGGAGACAGGTAGTTGGTTTGAATGGGGGTGGGGGGGGAGGAGATGGGAAGCATTAGGACCAGGGAGGTCTACTGATGAAGTGTCTGCAAGGTTCTGGCACTGTGCTCTAGTCATTTTCATAGGCCTGCCGTAGTCATGGACTGTTTAAAGGCTGAGCCTTGCTTCAAGTGAGTCAAGGGTGAGGACAAACCCAAGCGCATGGATTCTGCCCTGTCCCTTCTCCCTTCTATCCAGACAGAGCATTGGGGACCAGCTCTGATGGAGAGTTAGGACTTGGCCTTTCTGATGCATAAAGAATGAGGCTAATGAGATCAGTAGGGGAGCCTGGAGCCAGGGCCAGGCTGAGGAGAGGGCACTTTGCCAGACACCATGGCCTACTCAGTCAGGCTGGTTGGCTCCCCAAGGCCTGGGCCCACAGCCCATGGCATTTGCTTTGCACAATGTAGCCATGGGAGGGAGGTTAGAGATAGCCTCACTTCGTTCCTTATTAGGGATGGCTGTTTAGATTGAGCTGGGCTTTACCACAATGCCTCTTGATCACAGGGAGTCAATAGCAGCCCAGTCTTAACCCCATTGCTCCTGGCCCAAATCACCACAGCTTGCTTGACAGGGCCAGCGTGTGTGCACAGGCTGGGAGAATGGACTGTTATTGTTGTTGCTCATCCTCTTTGTGGAAATTCTGATCGTGACAGTAGGAGAGCACTTGCCCTGACTGGGACTCAAGGGACAGCTGGAAGTATTCAGAGATGGACTACCTTTGGGGCATCTTCTGGTGCTAGATAATAAGAGGAGGAGGAGGACCTTGGCCTAGGAGACACATCTGTGATCTTTAGTTGGGCTGTGTACTAGGTGCCAATGCAGTGTGGAAATATGCCACGTTAATATGTTCAGATAAATAGTCATCAAGCATCACTTTGTTGGAAAAGGCTGACTGTGACTCTATTTCAGATGTATGCCTATGGGAAGGAACTTCAGCCCTGAGTCATACAAGGTCATGGGGAGGGGGGAACGATTTAATTAGATGTGACACCCAAATGGTACAGAAGAACCAAATGGTCTTCTGAAGCCAGGCAGTCCTTGGGCTGAGACTGAGCTTGGAGACTCTCTAGTGGTGTTGTCTTGGGCCATTTCCTTCCTACTTTGAGTCTCAGTCCCTCAGGAGGGCCTAAAAGAGAAACACCTTTCCCATAAAGCCATAGTGGCTGCAGAGGCATGTGTCCTTGTGTTTAGCCTAGCGGTTGGCATGGGCAGTGACGGTGAAATGGTGGCTCCTGTTCATGTGGTGACGGTGGTGGGAGGAAAGCTGAGGGACACTGAGTAAACTGGGCAACTCTGAGAACCCCAGTGAGAACACAATGCTGTCCTTTGACAAGCTCTTTGATGTGGACTGCATAGCTTGGGAGAACCTACAGACGGATTCCTCACCCTAAGTTCTCCACTGCACCTGCATGTAGGCATGGGGTCCCTCTGGGTGAAAGCATGGGCTGCTGGTCTCACTCTGCTGCGTGGCCAGAGCCTCCTAGAGCCTCACATTGGTAGATGGAGCATGGGCTTTGACACTCAGATGCCTCCTCAGCTGCTCACAAGCCAACTCTTCTTGGGGAGGGAGCAGTATTCTTTTCTAAACCTCAGTGTCCTTTCCTATAAAACGGGAGCAACAACGTTTACTCAGTGTGTTCTCAGAATAAAATTAAAGTGGTATAATATAAATATATTATAATATGAAGAGTGTGGCTCATGGTGGCTGTTAGGGAAATTTCGGTTTGTTTGCCTTGCTGTTGCATTTAGGATCTGTGATTGATCAGTATCACACCCCCCCATGAGTATTTGCCAATTTCTTCCCCAGAAATGACCATGGGAAATGAAGAGGAACTATGATTTTCAGAGGGGAGAAAAACAAACTGAAGAAAGGCTGAACATTGTGGGAAGTCACGAAGACCTTTAACAACTAATTGCCTATTTTAAAAAGTCCATGCAGACATTTATGGGTGTTCAGATTTTCTAAATGTCAGTGGGGTCTAGAAATGTGCCTTGGCACCTTTTGAGACTAGTTACCCAGCCAAAGCCTCCATCCAAGTCTAGAAGGGGCAGAATGACTTTTGCAGATGGAAAATGAGCCAGTGGGAGACCAGTTCTCCCAGGAGAGAAGAGAAGGGGCTTTGGGAACCAGTGTTGTGAGGGAGTAGGTATAACCTACGAAAGAGTTAGTCTAGTCCATGCGGAAGTAAGCCTGGCAGACAATGGTGGTGTGGGCAGGAAGCTTCCCAGAGGCTAAGCAGGAAAGGAGGAGGGGAAATTGTATTTTTAGAGCAATTAAGGAACGAAAGGGAAGAAGCCCTTCCTAGCCCTTTATGTCTGAAGTTGCTGGTTCCTATCCTGTGCTTTAAATGGTGTTCCTAGGAAGGTACAGAAAAGAAAGGCAGGGATATTGGAGCCTTGGGATCCAGAATGACTTTAACATTTCCTTATGCAGCTCTCAACCTCCAGAGCCAAATCCATCTCCTAAACCTGGAAGCCACACAGGGCCAGGCTACAGAGAGAATCACTCTGGAACGTAAGCTCAGGTGCTGTGTGAAATGGAGATGCCAGAAGCCATGGAGGAAATGGGGGGAACATGGTGTGCAGACAGACTGAGTGTGCTTGTGGCACATAGGCATGTGTAAGGCAGAGCATCTCTACATGCAGGAAATTGAAGTTGAATACGGTAGGGAGGCAGCTGGGCATGGAGAGGGGAAGAGGTTGGCGTATGTGCAGATGGATACTGAAGGCAGAAGTATGTGGACACAGGGGTGAAGGATGGGAGATGGGAGGATTGTGAGAAGGTAGGAGTAACGGGCAAGGAGGAAGTGGGGTAAGGTGGAGAACATTTCTATAGGAAGAAGTGTAGGGGTGAGGATGCGGGGATGACCATGCATATGAGGGGAAGCAAGGTAAATACAACGGATGGGGAAATGTGTGCTGGGGTGAGTGGGTGGGTAGTCAGAGTGAAAGTCGCACACCCTGGCTAGTTGGAACTGTTCAGCCCATTTCATCTGAGGAAAAAAAAAAACCAACAATTACAAGTGGTAGAAATATCACAAAATATGAGTGCTATTAATTTGACTGAAAGAAAAACAGCCCTGAACAGATATGCAGAACAAAGCCAAATGAGGTTCTATGTGAATCCTCTCAAAGTCATGGTGTAGGAACGGATAAAAATAAACACGGAGAAATGGCAGCCCGTGCCTGGCTGCTGTGCTGAGTGTCAGCGAAGGTCAGAAAGAACAAGGACTCTGAGGCTGGGGAGCGAGCGTCTGCACCACAGTGGCTTGATGAACAGCCCCTCAAGGCACCAGCCGCTGACCTAGTCTTCTGCTGTCTTCTCAGAGCATCCACTTTGTGGGTAAAGTCAGGTAAATTACAAATATGACTCATTCTCCTAGGCCTCCTGCAGGATGCTGAGTGTGGCTCCTCTTCACCTTCCGGCCCTTGGGGCCTTGTACAGTCATTTTTTTTGTTCAGCAATGAGGTCGAGTGACAGGCCTGCAAGTATCTTGGAGGTAGCTCCTTCCTGTACATCTATTAGGCCACTCTTCCTGGATGGTGGATAGACTCTATCTCAGTCTATCCAGGGCAGGGGGAAGGTTTCTGGTAGATCAGGCTTTGGGCGTCCTAGGGAAAGGTTCCTATTCCACTGTGGAATGTGGTTTGTAGAAGGTATTAGCTGTAGAAGGTGGGAGTTAGTGGGTTCCTGAAGGAATAGGGAAGCAGGAAGGCACGTTTTACTCCTCTTGTTGTACTTGGTGAGACTGAGGCTGTTGACTGTGCCCAAACACTTCCTGTGGCCCAAAGGCTTGACATGGGCGCCCCAGGCATTTTGTCCCCTGGGAGGCCAGTGGGGCTCTTTCTTTCTTTCTTTCTCCCATGATCAGGGACTTTAAAGAATTCTAAACTTGTGATGTCTATAATCAGAGAAGATGGGAACTCAGGCATTGAAAGAAAGAAAATAGCATAAGAGACAATCAATCCACACACCAGGACCTAGCAGTCAGCTAAGGCTTCTGGGTATTCTGGAATGTTCCGGATATCACCTTCCTATCTTCTTCCTAGCCTGGGGTAGCAGTGAGGGGAAGGATGGGAAGGGGAACTCTCTCCTCTAGATACCTATTCTTCATATCTGGTTTGTGTCTCCAGAAGCTGTGCATGCAGTAAGCCTTAGTGGCTGAAGTGTTTGAGAACCATGTTAAGTCATGGGCAGACATTTATTGTAGGAACTGGTTGGAAATATTTTGAGCCTGCCAATCCCTGAGCATCTATGAAGCTGTTCAGCAATGTTACTGGGGCATGAGGGTTTCCATGGGCAATAGAGACCAAAGTGTCCAGGTATGTGATATAACATTTATTAGCACAAACAGGGTGAAGATCAAATCTTACCCTAGTTAGTGCTTTCCCAAGCCCTACATTAGATGGTTCTGCTGGCCTAGGCCTACCCTTGCCTGCCCTTAGAGCTGGATATAAATTCCCCCAAGGTGCCTTGAGGTGGTGAGCCATGGACATGAGGACAGACCTTTCTCGCCCCAGTGACTCTTTCCCTTAGATCTCCTAGTACTACCTTCTATGGGTTCTAGTCTGCCTCCAGGAATCATCCAGACTAAGTCTGTTAGTCCCCAGCTGCAGGTCTTCAGGGTCTCCCCAGGAAAAAGACAGAGAAGTCCCCACTCTGGACCTGAGTGTCCTAAAGCATGCTTAAATTGGGAACAAATGATCAAAATAGCCAGAAACTGAACCCTGCAGATCTTTCCTCACGCCGGGCCTTACCTTCCTATTTGCTGCCTAGAATACAAGTCTTGTATTCTTTCCCTGTGAGTCTTCTTTTCATCTTTGCATCTCATTTTCTAATTTTTGGCCCTTCACAATATCTTACCAGCCATTCTCCTGACTGTGTAGCATTTCTGTCATTCTTACACTTGACAGCTGTGTACCCGAGGACAGAGTACAGAGTGATAGACACAGAGCTTCTTCTACCATGGGTATGCAGTAAACTGGCTTTCCTTGAGGACTCTCCAGATTTGGGTACTCATCTTGCCTAGTGGATATAATGACAGACTTTGTCAACAGGCTGCCTTTGGTCAATTCATGCTACACCATGGCTTCTGCTCTCTTAGGAGCCTCACTAACAAAGGAAATGTGTGTGTGGAGACGTATGAATGACTTTTGTCGGCCCTGTTAACCGCTCTTCTTCAAAGAGCTCCCTGGCAGCCTAGGGAATAAATCTATGAGCAGTACATTCTACTTCCCAATCAATGAAAGGTGTTAGTGATGTGCCCATCTCCTCAAATAATAAATTTAGTGCTTCAAGCTGTTATTATTTTTCTCCCCTAGCCAGTAAAGAAACTAGTCTGATGCTCAGGGTGTGAGCTCCTGTGCACTGGCAAAGGGCAATGAGGAAGGAGGAGAGGGTAATCTTGCGCCAGCAGCAGGCGTGGTTCATGATTTTGTTAAGTGTCCTGCACACAGCAAGTCTCACACCCTGTACAAGTGGCTTTCTAAGGCTCCTTCTAGGACAAGGGAGGCAGTGTGGGTTCCAGTTTCAGCATGCATGCATGCACACAGGTCCCAGCACCAACACACTCCTTCCCTGTGCAGATGTAAACCCTCCCAAGCACACACATTTGCCTGTGATTTCTTTGTTGTTATCTGCTATTGTCAGAAACAACCACAACTGGTCTTTTGCCTCATTATTGGATCCTACCTGTTTTTAAAAGTTTTTAAAAGCCTGTGTAACATTGCTTATCAGTGGGCTTTTCCTTTATCCACTTGAGTTTCTCAAAGTGACTCATCATTTTGAATGAAAAGTAGTTTTGGAGGACCTTTATGTCCCAGATTATGATATACGATTTTTTATAGAATAATGTTTTATTTATTTTTTATTTAAGAATTTTTATTCATTTTACATACCAACCCCAGATTCCCCGTCCTCCCTCCTTCTCAGCCTCCCCCCAACTCCCACTCCCCCACCCCAGCCTCCTCCCTCCCCACCTCCCATTCCCTCCTCCAAAAGGGAATCAGCAAAGCATGGTACATTCAGTTGAGGTAGGTTCTTCCCCCTGCATCAAGGCTGTGCAAGATCTCCCATCATAGGTACTGGGCTCCAAAAAGCTAAATCATGCAACAGGATAGATCCGGATTCCAGTGCCAGGGGCCCCTTAACAGACCAAGTTTCACAACTGTGCAGAGCCTAGTCCAGTCTCGTGCAGGCTCCGTAGCTGTCAGTCTAAAGTTCATGAGCGTCCACTAGCGTGATTCAGTTGTCTCTAGAGTTCCCCATCATGTCTTGACCCCACCCCCTTGCTCATACAATCCTTCTTCCCTGTCTTCCACTGGACTCCCAGAGCTTGGCCTGGTGCTCAGCTGTGGATCTCTGCATCTGCTTCCATCAGTTACTGGATGGAGGCTCAATGATGACAGTTGGGTATTCACCAACCTGATTAGGACAATCTACAAGGATGACCCCAGCTTAGACTACTAACAACAGAATAATATTTTATGAAATACTTTCATGAATAAAGAGAGCATAAAGTTGTGAAGGGATTGGAAGGTAGGGGTGGATGTGGGAAGAATTGAGGGGTGGAATGAGGATGAATGCGATACAAATACATTGTATGAAGCTCTCAAGGAATCAATACATAGTATATTAGAATATGTTTTATTTATAATGACACATAGTAATTGCATATACTTACGTAGTACATGATACATCAGCATGTTGTACTGGTCAGATCAGAATGACTGACATAGCTCTATCATCTCAGCTACTTATCATTTCATGTTGGGAACATCCACCCCTGCTCCACCCCTGCTCCACCCCTGCTCCACCCCTGCTCCACCCCTGCTCCACCCCTGCTCCACCCCTGCTCCACCCCTGCTCCATCTGCTCCATCTCTTCCTGGGTTCATGGGTCACATCCTTGGAAAGTTGTCTTCCTGACATAAAATCTCCTATATTGTAAAACTACCCTGGGATCTAGAAATCAGAACAAGAATTTTGCAGATAAAATATTCAGGATGAATCATGAGATTGACTCACATGCTGCCAGAGTGGGGCTAGGGTAACCTCAGGACGGGTGAGGCCAGCCTGTTTCTAGTTAGCATTGCACAGTCCTGTGAAAATTGATGGAAGCAGGTCTCTGGTGCCCTACCAGGGGTTGAAGAATGTGCTCTGATGAACTTGTGCCCTCCTGGAGTTTACTTTGGGGAAGACAGGAAAAAGGCTAACATCCTATTAATGAAGGCTCTCCTCCTTCCCCAGGACCCCTGCAGTATGGAGGCAGGCAGCCTTGAGTAGACAGTTGGATTCCAGAGGAGAAGTTCTGTAGTGGATGCAAAGGGTGGCATTTCTCTGGTCTTTTAATTTTTGTGGGGGAGCAGATATAGTGACACACACCTTTCATCCCTGCACCTGGGTTGGGGGTGGGGCAGAGGTAGACAGCTCTCTGTGAGTTTGAGGTCATTCCAGTCTACATAGTGAGTTCCAGGACAGCCATAGCTACATAGTGAGACCTTGTTTCAGAGAAAAAAAAATGTGGGACTGAAGAGATGGCTCAGTGGTTAAGAGGACTTCTTCTTACAGAGGATCCAAGCTCAGTTCCCAGAATCCACAAGGTGACTTGTGACAATCCATAACTTCAGTTTCAGGGGAATCAACGCCTTCTTCTGATTCCCAGGGGTACCAGGCACACAAGTGGTGGATGGTCACATATGCAGACAGAACACTCATACACATAAAATAAAATAAATAAATCTATACAAATTTTTAAAATGTGTATGTTACATGTGTATAGATGTGTTTGTATGTGTGATCATGTGTGCATATGTGCACAGACATACATTTTTGTGGAGGCTAGAAGTCATTGTTGTATGTTTTCTCAGTCACTCTCAAATGTATTTCTTTTGAGACAGCATTTTTCAGTGAACACGGAGCTCACCTATTTGACTAGGCTGGTGGCCAGTAAATTCCAGGGATTGTCCTGCCTCTGGATTACAGGTGCATGCTGCCACAGCTGACCTTCTCGGTGTGTGCTCAGAATCTGAACTCAGGGCCTCAGCTTTGCTCCATCCCTTTACTAACTGAGCATCTCCTAGGTCACAGTGAACAGCTAGGGAAGGCTCTGAAACGTGACAGATGCTGAGTTGACCCTTTACTGGGGCAAGCCACTGGGAAAGGCTGAGAACTCTGCCTCAAGAGGAAGTGAGAGATGGCAGCCCAGAACAAGCCAGGTCCCTCACTATAAGGGCATCCCTGGCTTGTTCCTAAGATCCTGCATAAGGATCCAGCTGAGACATATTCTCTCCCTGGGACCTGGGCTGGCCAACTAGCCTAAGTGGCCAGTGATTTCCACCTTCCAACCCTGGCATGATAAGCGTGTGCCATCATGCTGGGCTCTTCTTATGGGCTCTGGGAGTAAAATTCAGGTCTTCGTGTGTATTAAGTCAAGCACTCTATGAAGAGAGTCATCCCCTCAGCTCTAACTACTGTCCCTTTTCACAAGTGTCAGTGCTGGCTCTGAAATAGGTTTAAGCTGCATTCAAGACTGGTTATCAGGAAAAGCATCTTCTCTAGGGACCTCTTGAATCAATATGGGAAACAGAATAAAGCCATGGAGAATTTGGAGCCTTGGGTGGAGTTGAGGCCAAATGATTATTTGCTTTTTCATATATGCTTTGAATAAGAGACATTTCTGACCTGCACACTGACATTTTTAAACTTAGTAATAGTGAAGCAATCTCCAGAGACTTGGCTGTTGGACACTTCATTATGTGAAGTGTATGGGGATTTTTGTGGCTTTGGCATACCCCACAATATGCCACATGAAGACTTAATAAGGCAGTCAACATTTTTACGATCTTTGATGACCATTAAATGTCTCTCATACACACACACACACACACACAAATGCTTTTGCCAGCCAAGGAAGCAACAATGTTCTCATAAATGTGAGTCTAGTCAAATAATGAGAATGGACAAAATCAGGAAGTAGTGCTTAGAATAAACTCTTCTTTTCTGGCCCTTTGTTTCCCTGGGGAGTTCCTCAAGTGCCATGACACATCTTCACCTCCAATTCCGTTCATTCTCCTACAGTCTGACCTTGTACATGCTTTCATACACATACAGCCATGGAGCCCTCACTCCACCCCTCATCCCCCAACCCCTTCCACCACTCCACCCCCCCACTCCCCACCCCCCACAAGCCCCATCCCTTACCTGTCTGAGTCCTTGGCAGTTCTGGCTGAGGGGCTTTCTCCTCTTTCATCAGAGCTTTTGGAACACAGGTGTTAGGCCCCTCAGCAACTTTTATTGCATTGCCCTATCAAGGTATGTTACCTGTCTGGGGATTTCCTTGGGGTTCAGTCCAGGCATGCTAGCTTGCCTGCAGTTGCATACCAGCCTCACCAAACTTCTCGTGTGTCCTGCATCACTCACCTCTGAGTGCTGAGTTATACCCTGGCTTCCCACAGTGCTACCTTCTTGATTCAGAGGCTCATTTCTTGGGGAAATTTCTGCAGCCCTCTCCCTCCAAACTCTGAGTTTCCTGTCTTTCCCATACCCTGTGCCCTCTGTCCTGATGCATGCCTGGCAGTATTTTTTTCAATTGTGGTGAAATATGTAACATGGGACTTGCCATTCTAGTGCTGTAAGGTGAAGGTGATGCCAAGTGTGACCATCACAGCTATCCATCTCCAGAGCATCCTAATTTGAATCCACTGTACAGCCTTCATTCTCTTCTCCCCGGCCCCTGGTAAACCTCACTCCACTCTCTGGTTTTATGAATTTGCCCAGTTTAGAAGCTTCCTATCAATGGAGTCAGACAGGACTTGCCACAGTGTGTCCAGCTTCTATTACTTAGCACACAGAGTCCTCAAGGCTCATCATCATTAGCATGCATCAGAAGTTGCTTCCTTTTTAGAAATAATATTCTATACTATATACCATAGTTGACTTATTTCCTGAGTTATTCCTACTGCTTGGTTTCTACCAACAAAAGTGTCATAAATATGGGTGCATAAAGAAAGATCCCTTCAAGCTCCTGCTTCTACCTATATTGGCTATTGTGGAATTGCTGGATCATTTGATAATCCTATTTTTAAACCTGCTTTGCGGGGCAGCCGCACCATTTCACATGCTTCAGCAGCACTGCCCAAGGGTCTCACTTGTTATTTTTCTGGCTTTTGGGTGTTAAGTGATATCTCATTCTGGTTCTGATTTGGTGAGACAATACTATGGTTGCCTTTCTAGCAACCTGGGGTTGGTAGTGGGTTGAAGAATATGTAAGGCCATGCCTGTGTCCCTCTGTTACCTGCACAAAAGGGGCCCTCTTATGGTCACAGCCAGAGGACTGAGAGACTAAAGTGGAGGTAAATCTTGATGCAGGTGTTTTTCAATAGGTGAGCATCACCCACATTACCTTTCAGAGGATGACTTCTCAGATCCAGGCATGGGCCTTCAGTGGCTGAGCTGGGCACAGGGGACAAATCTTTATACCTCTTTCCTGCTATTATCATTTGCTTTCAGATGACCTTCAGATTCTTAAGTAGATAATTGGCACTGAAAATGGGCCCCTTTCTGGGTCAAAGTCATCTATATCCTGCATATGCATGAATATTAGTTAGTAGTTGTAGAAATATTTGATTTGCTGAAGGGGTTACATGTTATGTGGATAAGGCTGTCCTCTAACTGGTAATCCTTCTGCCTCAGCTTCTTGAGTGTTGAGATTACACACTGCCATACACAGCTTCACATAATACTTGATCTCATAATACTTGGCCTTGGCCCCCTCTATTTTTTCTGAGTCAGATTTCTGGGCCAATGAGAAAGCCCCCTTTGCTGGAAGTTTGCATATGGGTCTTGTATAGACCCCAGCATTGAGAACAGGCAGTGATGGGGGTTAGAGCAGATGAGGCCTGGATGGACGTGAGAAGGAACAGTAGAGAGAGCAGAGCCCCTGTCCCAGCCCTACCATCTTGTCCACGACCCTAACTTTTCCTCTGCAGGGTACTCTGGGGACTCCTAGCTCAGGGCCATGTGTCTGGAAACATCATAAGTAGGAATTAAACTGATTCCACTAGTGTTAGTGAAAATCCCACCGGGCAAGAATGGTGACGTCAGTGATTTCCATTGGACAGAATGAGGCAGAAATAAAAGGAATCTGGAAAAGATCCCTCAAGCCCCTCAAGGCCTTGGAAAGCCAATGATGTTGATTGTTTAGTGTGGGCCAAATTGAAAACAGGGCCATGGAAGCAGCTGCCAAGCCTGGAGGGGTCCAAGCCACAGGAACCATGGCGTCCAAAGGCCATGCTGGGATGGCCTTCAGAAAGGGCTTCCAGGTGCAGCCCAGATCCCTAATCTGCAATATGAGAGAGCTTCCAAATCCCCTTGTTTTCTGAGTCTGTGATTCTTCACTTGATCCTAGCCAAAAAGCCAAGAAGCATTAAGAGTCTTTGATTCTGGGGAGCTGCCCAGATGTGGTTGGGTCACTAAATATCTTTGTCAGAAAGTCCTTCGATGTGATATGATGCTGGGATCATTCAGAAGTAAAGGATTAGGGGTCAAGACCCATGGAAAGCCAGAGCCAAGGCTGGTGGTGCCACGGTCTTTGGCTGATGAGAATTCTGAGTTTGACTGTGGATTCCTTCTTCTCGCTGGGTGGTGCTTTTTTCCAGGGCTGCAGTTCTGATCCACCTTGCTTCATGAATACTCTGTCTTCAGCAGTAGAGGAGAAGGAATGGATGCTCCTTCCCCATCCCAGGCAGAGCTGCTTCTGTTATAGGGACTACAACTTGCTTCTTCCTCAGTCTCTGTAGTTCCTTCTGCCAGTCAAGCAGAGAAACACTCCTCAAAGACCACATCCTATTTTCCTATTCCTTGGCTCTCCTTCTCTTCCACCGGGGTATGGAGAAAGGACAGGACAAGGGTCAACTGTGGAAGAAGAAGACCAGAGTGATGATGACTAGTGAACATGCTCATTGCAGGGAACAGCAGCCGCCTTCAGACCGACCTCTGTCAGAAGCATTTGCCAAACCTGCCACCCAGTAAGTGCCACAGCACCGTGCCAGATACCCAGAAGGAGACCAGCAGCATGTGGGGCCTGATGGTGATTGCTCAGCTGCTGGCTGGCATTGGGACAGTGCCCATTCAGCCATTTGGAATCTCCTATGTGGATGACTTCGCAGAACCTACCAACTCACCTCTATATATCTGTGAGTCTTAAACTTTAAGAGGGCTGTGAGGGCTGGGGATTCAGGGCCTGATGTGGCATCCACAGAAGCTCTTGGAGCTGAAATGGGGTCTAATCCTCTTGGCCCACAACATGGTGGACATGTTGTGAATGCCAACTGTTTCCTTCCACTTGTATGGGCCTTACGTGGCTAACCCAAGTCTCTAGGATCTCACCTAGAGGACAGAACCAAAATTCTTTGTGTGAATCATGTGCTGTGGGACTGTGGGAGCTGATATAGATCATCATTTATCCCTGTTAGGAGCCTTTGACATCACAACATAATATGTTCTACCAACTAGAGAACCATGCAATTGAGGTTTTTTTTTTTTAATGCAACAATAACAAAACACATAATGTTTTAAGTAAGTTTAAAATTTGTATTGGGTCATATTCATAACTATCCAGGAGACCATGTGACCTCTGGGCCCTGGGCTAGACATTCTGCTGATCTTCCACAAATCTCCAGGCTCATGCTGGATTTCTCTGAGCTGTGGACAGGTTATCATATGTAAAGCCGGTAGCAGATGGCCAAGTGATGCTTCATTCCGTTCCTAAGAAAAAGCCACCTTGAACTTTCTCAGTGCCTCAGGCCACAAAATGCATCTCTGACTTCACCCTCACCTGCCAGGGCCACCAGCTCTGTACACAGAAAGCTTCACCCACTAACACACCCTGGACTGGCATTTTTTAAGATACGGAGGAGGCAGGTTCAGTTCAGGTTGGAAGATCTCTCTGGCAGGTGTTAGAGGAACAGCAGGCTGGGTTCTGCCGGCATTGGCATCTGGCCTTTCTCTGCAGGAGATGTAATAGGTGTGGGCTTCAGGGAGTACCATAGGCCTGGGCTTATCATTTCCAGGGAACAGTGGGTGATAGATAGCTCAAGAATTTCCCACAGTTTGGGAGACTCAGGTTGCTGAACATTCTCAGTGCCCCTCAACTTCTTGTCCTTTGCTTTAATTTCCAGCCATCTTATTTGCTATTGCTGTGTTTGGACCGGCTTTTGGGTACCTGCTGGGCTCAGGCATGCTGAGGATCTTTGTGGACTATGGCAGAGTGGACACTGGTGGGTATGCAGAGGGCACTCAGTCTTCTCACCCTTTTACTGCTGCTTCTGATTTATCTCCTCTCTCCTGGCTGCCTAAAGAGGCCAGCAATGGAGCTCCTGGTCCATGTAAGACAATGCCCGGGGTGTGCCTGTCACTGGGTGACTAGAAACCATTCTGCCACCTTCTTCCATAAAAGAGAGAGTCTGTGTCCATGTTTGATGTCAAAGAACACAATGGAGGCTTCTAGATTAAATGAGGGGAAGATTTTCAGGAGTAACATTTCTCTTTTGAGGGCTAGGTAACCCACATTGATGATGTCTGTATCCTCAGGCTCCTAAGAATTATGGGCCTGCCTTTCTTAGGGAATCCCCAAATGTAGGATGTAATAGAGCTCAATGGTTAAAAGTACAGGTTAGGGTACCAGGAAGACAGGTTTGAAATTGACTAATGGACCAGGGATTTGGTTTCCTGACTCGTTAGAGGAAGACAGATGTGCATAACTCTTACCCCACAGACAGAAGATGGTGGTTAAGTGTGCAGAGAATGAACCATGTCAGCCCTCTGGAGACCAGATCATTTCACCGTTACTCCTGCCAACAGCTAGGGAAGAAACACAGTGAAGCGGGGAGGGGCTGGGAAGTGTTTGGTTTTCTATGCAGTGGCCCAGGTGCTCTGGGAAGACCAGAAAGGCCCAGGGAGGTAGTGTCACGACCAGAGTCCTATATCACAGAGGGTCTTGTCACCATTATGGGAAGGAAGTCAATGAAGCACCCCTTGAGCTGAATTTCTCAGTCGGGAGAGAATGTATGCATTCAGCCAACACTTTCAACCTTCGGTTTCTTTTCAGCTACAGTGAACTTGAGCCCAGGTGACCCCCGATGGATCGGAGCCTGGTGGCTGGGCCTGCTCATTTCTTCAGGCTTCTTAGTTGTTACTTCTTTGCCTTTCTTTTTCTTCCCTAGAGCAATGCCCAGAGGATCAGAGGTAAGATTCTCAGAGCCCGTGACTCTGTGGATATAGATGTTTAAATAAAGGATGAGGGATTGGAAAATAAACGGACAGAAAGCTGCAGCCACTTCAGGAAACAGTGAAATAATAACGAGTCTCAGGACACAGGGTTCATCAGAGACTGAGAAGAGGTATCCTTCTGTGTTCCCTTACCATGCTGTCATCTCAAAGACCAGAAGGGATCCAGGAAACATAGTTTGGAAACCTCTGAATTCACCAAAGCTGGGCTAAAGAATTATTGTTATAAAACAATAACAATAAATGGTGGGATGTGGGGGTGGGGATAGAGAGATAACTCAGTCCATAAAATGCTAGCTGAGCAAACTTGAGGATCTGAGCTTTATTCCCACAGCCTCACTTTCTAAAAAAGCAAGCATGGTGGTTTGTAATTGCAACCTCCATGCTGGAGAGCAGAGAAATGGAAAGATTCCCTGGGCTTTCTAGCCAGCCAGCCTACATAGACAGCTCCAGGCCTCTTAAAGACCTTCTCTTAAAAAATCAAAGTCAAGATGGACAGTGCCTTAAGAATAATACCTAAGGTTGTCCTGTGGTTTGCACATGGACACACACACACACCTAAGATTGACCTCTGGTCTTTACATGGACACACACATACACACACTCACACACACCCCTAAAGTTGTCCTCTGGTCTGCACATGGACACACACACACACACACACACACACACACACCCCTAAGATTGTCCTGTGGTCTGCACATGGACATACACACACATACATCCGGAAGGTTTTCCTCTGGTCTGCACATGGACACACACACACACACACACACACACACACACACACCCCTAAGATTGTCCTCTGGTCTGCACATGGACACACACACACACACACATACACACGCTGAACAGGTGGTAACGCACAGTTGACATCTACATTTAATAGAGCTACTAAGACTTGAGTCTGAAGGCCTGGGTAAGAAGGGGGCATCTGAGGCATGAGGGCATGGGGCAAGGAAGGGTTGGGTGCAGCATGTTTTGGGCAGGGTTGTGTCTGCTGGGAAAAGGAACTAGGAAGTTGAGAATGAGAAACCACAAAGAGGAGGCTCAGGAAGACATTTATGTAGGGCTGGAAGGCTCAACATTTTCTCCTGTAAGGTCTGGACACTAGTGACTGGGCACAGTGGTGACTTCCCAGCCCCCTGATGACAATATGGCAGCTGGCTGAGGTTGGGGCTCATGAAGGGATAGAAGTTAGAGATCTGAGAGGCTCAAGAGAAAGATGGAAAATACAGCTGAGGACCAAGGCAATGGCCATCAGAGAGATAGGGCAAAGGAAAAGCTGATTGTTCCTGGAGGGATGATGCAAAGACTTGGCTGTGAATTGGGTTGGAGCTCATGTTTTGTGTCTGGGATTTGGGCCCCCACTGTGGGATAGAGACATGGATAGAGGTCTGAAGCTTAACCCAGGGAAGCATCTAAGAGGTTATAGCGTACTTTGACAAGCTGACTTGGACAGATCTGAGCTTGATGACTGTTCCACTCATAAACTAATTGAATAATATTAGACAAGTTGCTTCCTAACTTGTAAAGTTCTTGGGGGATAATTAGAGAATCTGTCTCGGAAGGAAGTTGCGAGGAAGGAGGCAATGCATGGGGAATGATGGGCATGTTGCCCAGAGTGGAGCAGGTGCTCAGTTAATGGGCACATCAAAGGATGCTAATGGCCAAAGCCAGGCCTATGTCTATGTAGCAGCTCAGGGAGAGTCAAGGCCTCTGTCTGGAGCTGCTGGCTTCAGATACTGGACAAGGGCACTGAGGTAATATGCCCAGAAGGACAGAGTCTGGAGTAGGACTCACCTTTGGACTGAGGAGAACGGCCTCAGAGAGGGCACAGAAAGGGAGAGCTGAAAAGAGCAGACACTGGAGAACCCCTTTATCCCAGAAGACAGCCCTGGAATCTGCATTATGGGACACAGTGTAGTCATGACATATAGACAAGGAGTCAGATCCGGGATGATGCTTTTGGCATCAGTCATGGGAAAGTCAGATGAAATAACATACCCATAGGTACCGTGGGAGGCATTGGCACAGATTAAATCTGGTCTTCAGCCAAGGCACCAGGCTCGTTAAAACACAGGTGGTGTTTGCTTCAAGAGAGCATCCTTAAGATGCCCTCCCATGCATACCTGTGCTCCTCGAGCCGCTGAGTCCAGAGAGTCAAGGGCTCAGGATGCGCCATTAACATCACCATGTTTGCTGCCTTCAGAGGTCTGTTATCGCAGAAGAAACAATGAAGATGGAGGAGGACAAGTCGAGAGGCTCCCTGATGGATTTCATTAAACGTAACTGATGGCCCCAGCAGCCTTGGGTGGGCAGGTTCAGGGTACAGGGCGACAAGACACAGCAAGACCTGTGATTGCCTCACCTCTCAGGTGCCCCCTCAATTCAGAGGGCTTCTGCCAATGATCCTGGTGACTGGTTCTTTACAGGTACCACTAGACCCTAGTTCAGGCAGAGCCAGTCATCACTCCAAGCCTCTACTTCTGCTCTCCCCTCTTCACTTCCTGTAGAGGGCAGTTGTGGGAGGAGACTTTTCCCTTTGTGAGCTTTGTTTCTGTCTACTACCACTAGAATCATCTTAGTTAGACCTCAAGTGTGGTAAGACGCAGTCTAAGGACTGTGTGTCCCACGCTGACTGCTGTGAGTCTGAAGGTCTCTAATTCGGCCCTGAGGGAAAGGGGATGCTTGCCTAGGGAACAAGTCAGGGTGGTGGCAAGGCTCCAAGAAGCCTGTGATGCTCTTACCAAGGCCTGTCCCCTGACAGCCATCTACCTCCAGGGTTCCCCCGCATCTTCCTGAAGCTGCTGACGAACCCACTCTTCATTCTGGTGGTCCTGGCTCAGTGTACCTTCTCCTCCGTCATCGCTGGCCTCTCTACATTCCTCAACAAGTTCCTGGAGAAGCAGTATGGCACCTCAGCAGCCTATGCCAACTTCCTCATTGGTGTGTCAAAGGGTGCTGCCGCAAGGCCTGGGTGGTGCTCCCCTGGGGAGAAGCTGGGTACTGAGCAATCCATTCAGGGATAACTGGGGCCAGACCGGATGCAGACAGGAGACAGAAGGACTTGCCCAAGAGAAAGAATTTTAAGGATATTTTTCCTGGTTGGCAATCTAGAATGTTTTTGGCAGGTTTCTGAGGCTCCTATTCTTCTATTCAGGAGTGGGTGGAGACTGGGGGCTGCCTTCCTTCCCATCAAAAGGGTGGGAATCTGATAGCCTCCCAAATGACCTTATCAGGGACAACAGAGAAGGAAAGAGGGAACACGGAGCCGGAGTGTAAGACATACAAAATACCCCTTAAGGGGTTTCCTTTTCCAGGAACCTGAGTCTCAACCCTGTGACACATCAGGGCTCCTTTACACAATGACAATGCAGATCTCACCCCCACCCGGATTAGTGAACCCAGAATCTATGGGGAGGAAGGCGCTCATACTTCTTTTAGTAGATGCTAAGAACCACCGATGGAGGTTTCACCAAGTGAACTAGGTGAACTTGACCACACATATAGATTTGACAAGATAATCAGGTCATGAGATGTGAGGGTGGCTCCTGTACTCATTGAGCTCAGGGTAGGCTTTAGATATGACCTCATTGCTCTCCCCTTCAGTCTCAGACCAGGGGTTACCACCTGAGAATGATCCGCTTCCTTACCCTGTGACCACCATCTTGTTTTCTATTTTGTGTCTTTGAGAAGAGGCCTAGAGTAGCTCAGGCTAATCCTGAACTTGCTAGGAAGGTGGGGATAGCCTTGAATTCCTGATCCTTCTGCCTCTGATTCCCAAGTCTGGGATTATACACGTCAAAAGTTGGCTGCTTCTTTATTCTTTGATCATGCGCGTCAACCCTCAAGTAAATTTTCAGGATGTACCCAGCCAACACTCAGTCGTTAATAATACTCAGTAGTCGGCCACCACTATCATAATTGAATACACTCAGTATGCCTTCATGAAGCCATGCTCCCCGTTGGTGGACAGCTCAAGGCCCCCAGGCTGTGCATCCAGCTTCCCCTTCTCACCTAGGTGCTGTTAACCTTCCTGCTGCTGCCTTGGGGATGCTCTTTGGAGGAATCCTCATGAAGCGTTTCGTTTTCTCTCTGCAAACCATCCCGCGAGTGGCTGCCACCATCATGACCATCTCCATGATCCTCTGCGCCCCTCTCTTCTTTATGGGATGTTCCACCCCCGCTGTGGCTGAGGTCTACCCCCCCAGGTAATGAATTAAGGGATGCAGAGATACCCTTGTAATTACAGCCTGAGTCCAGCCACTGTGTGCTCTTTTCTGCCTCTTTGCCTCCCCTGTCCTATTCACTTGGATCTGACCTCTCACATAATAACTGAAAAAAAAACCCCAGGTCTCCAATAGTGTGTTCTATTATGAGATGAGACCAGCTGGTGGTCAGGGTTAGAGTTCTGTTTTGTAAGAAATATCAGAAACTAATCATTTGGGTTTCTGAATGATCCTGAGCCCTAGGAACCAGGAAATAAGCTATGATTAGTGTCAGCTCTGGGCCAGTTCGAAGTAGAGCCTTGCTGAGCTGTCAAAGAAAGATGGGAGAAGATCTGAAAAGATTTTGAGATGAGGAATCAAAGTGGAGCCGAAGCAAAGGGCAGGTCCAAGTGTCAACCCATTTGTATAAAGCAGCATGAGACATACATTTGGAGTCAAGCTTCATCTTCCAAAAGGGCGTTCCACACTGATCTAGGAGGATGCCCATGCAGACCCCCCTCCACAGCCACCCCGTACTCCCTGGCGCCAGTAACCGACTTGCTCCTTTACCTTTTAGAACTTAGTCTAAGGAATTTGCAAGATTTGGAGCCTTGGAACCTTTTAGCCCCTATGTGTTCACTTTCTCATAGAGAGGTACATCTCCAAATCCAGCAACAGCATCAGGCAAAAGCCAAGAGAATAGTTTGAGATGACCTCTGTATTTGATAGGTGAGGGAAGGATAATGAAGGAAGGAAATGTTGCTTAGCATGGGGAATTCACTGCTGCTCTGCAGGCTGACTGTAAACCCAGAGAATCTGAATGCTTTGGGGCCTCTGGATTGTTTTCATTGGGGGTCTGGTCCCAGCTCTGTCATCTGCTTGCTCTGAGTTCTAGATATGATGATGATCTTTGTGGCCATGGGGACATTATCTACCTGAGCTATAGTTTTCTCATCTGCATAAGAAGCATAACTAGTTCTAGGTTTACTGAGGTGACTGTACGACTGTACATGAAAAGCCACTTCCATTGCCATGCCCTATAAATGCTAACAGTCACTGGTATTGTTTTTGTCAATACACTACTCGGCTGTGGTTTGCCGATCCCTGTCACAACTTCCCCAAAGAAGATCAATAAGATCAGCTGTTGGTATCCACTTTGATGAAGTTCTGGCCAGGAAGGGAAGGGGAATGGGGAGACCCAGATCAGCAAGTCCATATTAACTCAGGAGATAAGCAGTCAATGAGAACTTCAGATGCCTCCAAAGAACCCAGCCATTGCCTTTAGCCAGAACCTAGCTGGAAGATAAGCAAAGGCAAGTATTACCAATGACATTACTGTGACATCAACTATTTCTTTCAACAGAGTCTCAACCAGTTGGCCATTTTGACTCTGACAGTGGCATTAGGGTTTGTTGGCTAGACCTTTCCAATTGAGTAATTGGTGGGTTTGGGCTCCAAGTGTCAGGAATAAGTGGAGAGAGCCATGATTTCCAAACAGTGGCAGATTCACAACTGGCTCCTATGGACTCAGTTCAGATCCTTGGGTGGCACTGGCCCAAGACAAACAGAGACATGCAGGCACATCAGCCAGGCCAGGAACTCGTGCTGGGCTGGAGTGTAGCACTGTTTCTTGGTTGTGCTTTGTTTGATTCCTCGCTTCCTGTTTCACTGGCAGCACATCAAGTTCTATACATCCGCAGCCTCCTGCCTGCCGCAAGGATTGCTTGTGCCCAGATTCCATCTTCCACCCAGTCTGTGGAGACAATGGCGTCGAGTACCTCTCTCCTTGCCACGCCGGCTGCAGCGGCATCAACATGAGCTCAGTGGCTTCCAAGCAACCGGTAAGGATGAGGTGTCACAGAGACAGACAGCCACATGGGGCTTGGGAACTTAGCATGTAACCCCCAAAACTGTTCCTTGGCTCTGGTACTCAAAATCAGTAACCCAGCCCCCTCCACCCTCTCTCCACCTTCCCTGCCCCAGGGTCATGAACAGATGCCTGCAGCCCAAAGTCAATTAAAGACTGGCCTGTGACCAACAAGTTCATTCTTGGGGACTTGGCAAAACAATGGAAACAAGTTGAAATATTCACTCTCAGTGGAGACTTGTAACTGATATTGATTGATGGCTCCCAGGGGCACGTCCGGTTCTGGGTTCAGGCCATATTGCAGGGTCAAATGGGCTGGGAGCAGAAGGACCCTGTGACCTGGACCTGAAAGGTCAGTGCTGGGAGCAGCTGTCCAGGGCCTTTGCTTCCACCCCTCAGCTCCCACGGAGCTAGCCTGAAGCCATAAAACTATTTCAGGGGTTAGAAGCCAAAGCTGTGCCTTACCTGGTGTTCAAGGCCATATGTCTCCTTCTTGGGCAACCTATAGGGCCTTGTCCATCAGTCTGTGAGGACAGTGGCCCTGGGCCTTCCAGGTTCATCCAACAGCAAATGAGGTCGTAAGTCATTTGTGTGAGTCAGCAAACAGGACACTCTGAGTGCAGCCACCATGCGGGGATGAAATGGTGAGCCCATGACACAGCATTCCACTCTCACAGTTTACATGCAGTCCAATAAATGCACAAGATAAATATTGGGGTAAAAGGGGAAGACCCTTAACAGCATAGAGAGCATCTGAGGGACTTCCTAAGATGACTTACACCTTAGCAAACAGCAGAGGAATCCTATGGAATCTTGAAGCCAATTGCAGGGAAGCGCAGATATAAGGCCCAGGTGTGAATGCAGCACAGGAACAGAGGGAAGGCTAGGTGGGGTTAAGTGAGGAGAGTCACAGCTAGCAGGGCCAGGGCCAGGCAGGCCCAGAGCTGGGCAAGCCAGGCTTAGGAGGTAGATGATCGTTCCCTGGAGAGAGCAATGGGAAGTCTACACCATTACCATAGGATGCCCCAATAAGAAGAATGCTCTTATGTGGAGGCCATGGGCTAGGCTGGCTTCTACTTACCACCTCTTGGGAGGAGACAGGACAAGGCTGCTTCCCTAGCCACCTCTATGGCAAAGGCACATGGCTCTCAGGCAGAGAATAGTGAGAGGCTGAGTGAGACGAGATGATCCCTTAATCTACCTGCTAACTGGAAGCAGAGTGGCTTCCGTGGTTTTCTTATCTTTATTTACTTACTTCTGACTCATCTACTTCCAGAAATAATCTTGACAAGCTTCCAATAACAGCACAAGTACATCAAGATAAAATTCATTACTATGATATCAAGGAAAAAATAATAAATTATAAGGGGGGAAAGTCTTGATAGTTTAAAATCCAGACCGAGGGAGGTAACAGCAATATTGTGCATTATAAACTTCTGAGCTTGATAACCAAGGTGGAGTGGGAGCATAGGCCCACTGTCTGTCTGACAGAGTGAAGCATCCCAGCTCACTAACTCATACAGTTCCAAGACAGCTACCAACATCATCGGCCACTGTAAAGGGGGAAGGTAGAGATGACCAGATGAGCAATGGCCACCAAATGGATCATACAACAGTATTGAGCCATAAAGAATTATGACAAGGTCGGGGCCTTCCTCTGGGGTCCCTTCTCCTGGAACCAAAAGGCCACCTCCTCAGTGGGGAGTGCTGCAGCAGGTCCAAATGACTCCATTGTTGTATCCTCAGTTACCTGAGTGTATCTTCTCCTGTAACAACTTGTACAACCACCTCATCTGGCTGGGGCCAGAGAATCACTCTCCCAGGCTTCAGGCTCCTAGCTGAAGATACATTGCTTGGCAGTGGAATCTTGGGTGTCTAGATGTAGGAGAGGCTACAGGAATTTAGCCCATGCTGAACTTTTGGTGAAGATTGTTCCTAATGCCCAAGCAGTGAGAGAGATGGAACCTCATGGGGCACTCTAAAGCCCTCATCAGGCCTCTGCCAGGCATCCCCTCCTTCCCTAGGGACTGGAGGGCGAAAGGGTTTATACTGGTGGGGGTCTGTGGCAAGAGCCTGTGTGGACCTGTGAAACATGTGGAGGTGGCATGTAATATAACCCCTTCCTGTTCTTCCCCAAGAGCTATTTGAACTGCAGCTGTGTGGCTGGAGGATCAGCATCAGCAAAGACAGGATCATGCCCCGTGTCCTGTGCGCACTTCCTGCTCTCGTCCACCTTCCTCATCTCCTTTGTGGCGCTCATTGCCTGCGTCTCCCACAACCCGCTCTACATGATGGTTCTTCGGTGAGTGGAGCCTCAGAGCCTCTGGCTGCTGCTTCCCCACCCTCCCTTTGAAGTTACATCCTGTCTCCTGCTTACAGTCTCTCCTCCCTCTCTTGGCTGTGGAATCTTAACTACAACCCCCTCACATGTCCATAGGGACAAAGCAACAGAGTACACCAAAAGCAGGTGCTCCTGGTTCCAGGAGAAGGTCCTTGTTAAAGTGGACTCACTCAGTCCCCCAGGCCCTGCTGGCATCTCCATTCTAGTCCTGGGAGATTAAATCGTAGAACAGAATGGCAGATCCATCAAAAGGCTGAGCCTCAGGTTAAAGACAGGCTGTGCCTACAGATTCACTTGTTTTTTATTCTTAAAAGAACCGGGGGGGGGGGGAAAAGAGAAGAAATCAGTTGGATGTGCAAATATTAGATATAAAATGTATCACCACATACAAGCATCAACTTGGAAAGTTCTAGAAGCAAAGTGAGGCAAAAGCTGTGGGAAAGGCTGAAAATGAGAAAATGGCAGGAGACTAGATCTGGAGCTCAGGTTGGGAGGACATGTTGAACAGGGCGGGGACAAGGGAGGTGTGTAGTTACAGCTGACACTCCGTGCCTCTAAGGTGTTTATAGACAGTGCTTCTCCTTTGCCTCATTCTACAAAGAAGGGAAAAAAAGAAGAAAACATCTCACCCAAGTTCACCTGACCATCTTCTGCCTGCCCCCTCCCATTCTCCCTACCTGCTTAACTTGGAAAGCAGAGAAAAAACACAGAGATCAGAAGCTGCTATCACATTCAAAGTCTCTGCATCCATACTACCTGAGTGTCCGTGGGTGTTACCTGACCTCATGAGCCTCAGTGTCCTTGATTAGGGAAAGGAGATTATGATCCCCACCTGTAAGTGTTAGTTCAGCATTACAGGGTCATATAAAGAGAAGGTGCCCTGCTGGGTGTGGTGGTGTCTCCAATAAACCACTCAGTACTTGGGATCAGAAGTTCAAGGCCATCTTTGCCTACATAGTAAGTTAGAGGCCAGCCCAAGCAACATGAGACCCTACCCCAGTGATTCTCAACTTGTGGGTCAAGACCCCTTTGGGAGTCGAATAACCTTTTCACAGAGGTCAACTGAGACCATAGGCAGTCACAGACATTTATATTATGGTTCCATAATAGTAGCAAAATGACAGTTATGAGGTAGCAATAAAAATAATTTTATGGTTGAGGGGGTGTGTCACCACAACATGAGGAACTATATTAAAGGGTTGCAGCATTGGGAAGGTTGAGAACCACTACCCTACCTCAAAAAGGAAGTGAGAAGTAGTATTCTCCATTTTGGTTAAGATCTATTTCCCCCAGAAGGTTAAGAGATGATAGAGAACCAAACGCTATGCCAAGGATGTGGTTTAGTGACAGAGCACTTGCTTGGCATGTGCAAAGCCTTGAGTTTGAGCACCAGCCTTAGGGAGAATATAGCGGCTGCTAGTATTTTACCCTCTCCAAGTCAGTTCTGTCAAGGTAGCCCATAGACTGCCAGGCTTCTTCACTCTCACTATTTCATTTCATCACTGGAAGTCTAATGCGCTATCCATTGTGCCACAGAGCCACACATACTCTCACTATTTCAATCTCGCTGGCAGAAGATAAGAAATTCTTGTGTCAAAAACAAAAGATATCATTACAGCCGTGTATCCCCTATCATTGTATTGACTATCCTTGTTCTCCAGATCCTTCAGGATTGACGCACAGCTCCAAATGTATGCTTTGTGTGCTCCAGGCTTACATTCCAGCATGGGAACACTGAGCTTGAGAGGGCTGCTCCTTATACCATGAGCAAACTCCAGCTCATGCCTTAAGGCTGCTCCCTGCAACCACAGCCCAGGGAAATGGCCCAAAGGCAGCAGTCAGGACTATGTGATCTCATTAAGAATGGGTATGACTGCTCAGAGCCGGAAGAACGATGCCTCCCCAAATCCCATCACCTTCTTCCTTACTAGTCCACGTCCTGTGAACCTCAAGGACTGACCCTGTCACCCACAGCACTTCAGAGGAATTCCCTTATTCCCTGCTGGGTTAGGAAGGCCCTGGGCCACCTTCTGACCCGGATGTAAATCTGCACGGGGCCCTGAAAAGGGGAAAGCAGGGTAAGGAATTCTGATAGAGAACTCAAACCGTATCAAACATTTCCCCGAGTTGTGGAGATCAGTATCAGTTCAACCCTCCCAAGACTGGTCAGTCTAGAGCAGAATAAGAGAGAGGGCTCCAGGATCCCAAGGTGATTTAAAGATGTATCCTACTGGGAGAAAAAAAACAGCACCTAAGGTACTTCAGTGGGATTCTCTTCTTGCATGGGTGCTAGCTTTGGCTGACTTAAGGTAATTTGGCAAATGCCCCAGTGTTAGTTATTAGTCCTGGATTAGTCCTGTAATCAGGCCCAAGATTACAGCCTGGGAACAGAGGTCAGCTGACAATGTAGAAAGAGTGGTCACAAACCCATAATTAACTCGGGAATAGATGGAAAAGCACTTAGAAGGGGCTTCAGAGTTTGCTCAATAGCAAAACTGGGTGCCAAAGTCTTACTAAGTTAAACACATAGGAGTCAGTCTTCCTGGGAAAAGGACAGAGACAAGGGGGCAATATATTATTTTTTCTTATTGCCTGGAAAAAGAAGGAACGTCTTACTTTGTCCCTCAGTCCAAAGATACAGTCCATCATGGTGGGGACATGATGGCAAGAGTGGTCCTAGCTGTGGGTAGGAGCAGAAGGCCACTGATCACATTATAGCCATAGTTAGAAGCAGAACGATGCGTAGTGATGTGAAGATCACCTTCTCCTTGCCATAGACTATTAAATGATACCATGAGCATTCAGGGTGGGTCTTCCCAACTTAATCAAACCTCTATGGATACATCCTTATGGATACATCATAGGCTTTGTGTCCCAGCTGATTCCAGATCTGTAAGTTGGCAAGGAAGATTAGGCATCCACTATGGGCTGGACCATTGAAGGGAAGCTGTAGATA
This sequence comes from Sigmodon hispidus, assembly GCA_004025045.1. Classification (NCBI taxonomy): domain Eukaryota; kingdom Metazoa; phylum Chordata; class Mammalia; order Rodentia; family Cricetidae; genus Sigmodon; species Sigmodon hispidus. Next base: position 136,596 of record PVIH01000852.1, on the reverse strand, counting down.
TAGAGGAACAAGAACATCTATTCAATCAGAATTCCAGGCACTATCTGCTAGGAGATCCCAGATGCTTCCTTTTTCTCCCACTTGTACCCCAAAGAGCCTCCCTTCACTGGGTCATCCCTCTGGAGATGTCTCTCTTTTGCTGGCTGACTTTGGCAGTAGCTGTTAAACAATGTGTAATAGTCTGGAGGTTACTGTGGGGTGTTCATGCTCACTGTCCCATCAGCTCTGAATTCTTTTCCAGATAGCAATAACTTACCCAGGAATATGTGTCAGCACCTGGTCACAGAGCAGATGCTCTGGGCTTCTCACCCTGTGTGTGAGATGTCCTTCCTCCCTCTTTCCACTCTCCAGCTGAGGTGGGAGCTCCCCAGGGAAAAGTAAACCTTTTCCCTGACCTTGCCTTCTCCCTCTTGAAGGAGAAAGGTGTGAGAAGCAGGACCATGTGCAAAATCCACAGGACCCATTGCAAATGAAAGTGTAAAGCCTTTGACTTGTGAATCATTAAGAATTTCAAGTCAAACATAAACCGAAACTGGGCCTTTTTGAAGATGGCATCCTATCCAGCTGCTCAAGTCATTCCTCACAAAGCTGGCCCAGGGCAAGGAATTTTTTCAGACCTGCACAGAAGCTGAGAGCCCAGGGCCCTGTTTTCCCGGTACAAGACACTCTGTGGGTGTTGTTCAGACCTGCTGTCTAAGCATCCGGCCAGAAATTCCTTTCTGCTCTCTGTTTCTCTTGCCTGCTTTCTCTTCAAGTAGTCTCTGAACAGCCCTGAAAATAACACAGACCATTAGCTCTGGAATTCAAGTTTGCATCCGACTCTCCTGAAATACTGTGTGCCTTTAATAAATGTCAGGCTGAGACTCTGTGCTGCTGCTGATCCAGCGATGGTGCTTATAGAAGCATGGGTGTAATAGGAGCCTTTAGCCAGGTGAATCTCACCATCCTTGTGCTTGATAAGACTACAAAAGGGCTGGTTCCAACCTGCTCTGAGTCTGTCTGTTCCCTGCACCCCACTCCCTCAAGGTGATGCTGCACCCCGAAATCCTCCCAGTACTGATTTTCTGTTTTCTTTTTCAGCGTGGTGAACCAGGATGAAAAGTCATTTGCCATTGGGGTACAGTTCTTGTTGATGCGCTTGCTGGGTAGGTAACTGAGGACTTTCCTTCTGGATTAGAAGCTCTAGACCATGGACATCTAAAGGCTATGGGGGGTGGCAGGGCAGGGTTGGAAGAAGCCCCGCCTCCTGTCGGCTGTATAGGGAGCTGTGTACAAGGTATTAAACTCTGACAGGGATGGTTTGCCTAATTGCTTGAGACTGGGAAAGATTTTATCTATGGTATTCAAGCCAAACTAAATTATGTAAGAAAAAAAAGAAAAGGTCATAGCTGAGAATACTGAATACAGAGAGAGTTAAAAGCAGGTATTTTTAAACTTTCTCCAAGAATCCGCCCTAGAAGACACAACCTTGCATTCCTGCCCCAGACAGCAGCTTCTGGGCCGTGCCCTGGCTTTCTTCCCATTTTCCAGACTTCATTCCTCCACATGGTTCAGCAAATATCAATACTGTCAAAAGATCCTGTGCCTACGAACCCTGTCTGTCTTCAAGTAGCCTAGAGTTCCTCGTGTCAACACTCAAACTGTGCATACACATAATCAGCAGAGACCCACAGGGAGGGAGAATGCCCTTGGGAGCAGGAGGCACATGGCTCTCCCTGAGTGCAGGCACTGGGGTAGGGGACACACTGCAGATGCCTTCCCAGTCTACCTACTCAGGCCTGCGAATCGATACCCTTGACACATGCATGCATTACCGAACACAAGGCACTAATCTGGAGGTCTTGCTATGATGATGTGAGCAGAAGTAAAGAGACTAAATTCAACAGAGGATCTTTGTACTAAGGATTGTAGGGGTGAGGACTTAAAGATTCCAGCCAGAAGGACTTCAGTTGTTACCAATGTGTACCTTCATGCCTTAATCACGGAAACCTATGTGAAATCTGCTGTGCATTATCAAACAGGAATGCAGATCGTATTATCCTTCCAGCATGGGCCATCATCCCTCCTGAGGTCAGCTGGGCAGAAGCCTGTGCAGGGTCTGAGCCAGCATTTCAATGGAGTTTCAGGGCCTCAAGCCACTTGCCCTGTGATAAAGTCTCTAAGTTCCAAAGGACCCTTAGTAACATGTCACCTCCCTGGGTCATGCAGGGGACATGGGGTATCTTGTCTGGACAGAAACTGGTTTATCAGCACTGCTCTTTGTATTCATTTATGGTTTAGCATCTATAGCTCATTTATAACTTATTCTAATGTCCTGGCTGGGAAAGAGATCCAGCATCCCTCCCAGCTGACCTCCTGCTCTGTCCCCCTGCTCCAAATGCTTTACTTTCCTACCTGAGCTCAGATAACTCAGCGTGGGACCACAGTTAGAAAACTCAGGCCTGGAGGAATTCCCCACATTGCTCAAGAACGCAGCTCCATTCTGGGGCAGATGAAAAGATTGTCTATTTCTAAACCCAAGCAGGTTTGCAGTTACCCACTGAGGTGTGGTTGAAAGCTCTCCTTGACTTCTGTTTAGAGGTGTGTCGTTAGAGTCGGCTTCTAGCCACTGTTCACCTGGAAACTGGAAAGTGACCAGGGGCTGGGAAGCTGCTTCTGGAAGTTTCTTACTTATGGGTGGGGCCACAAAGCTGGATCATCTATTTCTTCCAGAAACAATAATTCACAAGGTGTAGATAGTCAGATGCTTTAAGCACCATGTTTCTGAGTATGGGAATGGCCTATCCCCTGTATCAATCCTGAACAAGTCCACCCTGACACACAGGCTTATCACATTGTTATTTGAATAAGACCACAGAGGATGGTGGGACTGGGTAGTGAGCATCTATAATATTCAGTACCCAGTAAAGCATTGTGTCTGCTGGACTACATAGACATTACCACTCAGGTGCTGGGGCATTTGACAGCCTGGGTTCTGAGCAGCTTGGGTATCAAGGGTCTCTGATGGGTGTTGTTTAATCCAGAGGGCCAGTTTGGAGTAGTAGAGGAACATGGGATTTGAACTTCAGTCAAGTGGGGTTCAGTGCATTCTTGGACCCTCTTTCTTTCTCTTCATTGTAATGAAGCCACCTGGAGGTCATGTGAGAACTTGGGGACATTAGTACTTTCCAGATGGAATCTTTACTTGGGGCCAACCTTGAGCATGAGAACTGAACTATGCACTGTGTGAGCTGACATCAAGTTGACCCTGTGATTCATTCATTCCTGAAAGGGTTCCCCTTTATCTCCTAAGCCTTGTGATAAAAAGGGATTTCAAGCCTCACTGACAGTTTTCTATTTTCCCAAGTCACTGTGATTCCAAGGGTGAGGCAGAGTTGGCCTCAGATATATGACTTGGGGGGTAGGGGGGACCCGGGCATCTCTGACTGCAGTTCCACATGACCCAGATATTCTGTATTCTGTTTTCCATTGTTGCTAGCCTGGCTGCCATCTCCAGCCCTGTATGGTCTCATCATCGACTCTTCCTGTATTCGGTGGAACTACCTTTGCTCGGGAAGACGAGGGGCCTGTTCTTATTATGACAATGATGCTCTCCGAAACAGGTGAGGGCTCCCACACACACAAGAGTCTAAGAGATTGGGCCTGTACTCCCAGCAGGAAAACAAAACAAACAACAAACAAAAAAAACAAACAAGCATTTGCCTCATGGCCGGGTGGGGTCTGTCAGGTTTCTAAGGAACTAGATAGGAAGGGTGTCTCTGCAAACTGTCATGGAGAGATAGTAGGGGTCACCATGGCAGGCATGTGTAGACTTTTAAGAAGCCATTCAGTTAAGGAGACAGAGTCTACATTGAGGTGTCCTCAAGATTCTGCCCCTAAAGAGCCCATAGCAGCAGAAAAAGTTCACCAAAGGAGGCTGACAGACATTATGAATGTGAGAAGATACCACACAATCTCCACTGCTCAGAGAGGGGAGCCATAGCATGTCATCCAGCAAAGGTCCCAGGAAGGATTTGTCAGTGAGCCAAATCCAGAGCACCCAGAGTACTGCCCTATGCCAGTGAGCCAAATCTAGCCATCCCTCCAAATGCTGCCACTTCATTATCTATAAATGGCGAAGAAGATCAGCTTGAAGGGACTGGATAAGGGCTGGAAATACCAAGGGCTGACAGAGAAGGCCAGCAGAAAGATACAGAGCAGACTCTGGGCACAACTGAGGCAGTCATGTCTCGTCTGGCCCTTGTTGGTACCACTGGAGAACAGGATCATTTTAGTGTCGATAGATGTCCAAAGTGACCCCCACCTGGAAGGTGACAGCTCTTGATGTCCCTCACAGCTCCTAGGCCACTGTGAAAACAATGTTCATCTTCCTGCTGTCCCCATTCTGGGGACATGATCTGAGGAAGCTCCTTCCCACACCACTCCTGTCTTCCTGCCTCATAGGTACCTGGGCCTGCAGGTGGTCTACAAGGCCCTGGGCACACTGCTGCTCTTCTTCATCAGCTGGAGAGTGAAGAAGAATAGAGAATACAGTCTGCAGGAGAATACCTCGGCTCTCATCTGACCCTCAGTCAGGGCTACCACCCTGTCTCAGAGACTGGATCCTACCCCTCCACCCCTGCCTATAATATTAACATGCCTTTTCATTTTCTTTTTTCTCTCTCTTTCTTCATTTCTCTCTCTCTCTTCTTCCCTCCCTCCCTCCCCCTTCCTTCTTTCTTTTTTTTTTTTTTTAATTAGATAGTCCCATTTGCCTTTTGTCTCACCTGCCTCCTCCTCCTAAAGTCTTCCTGTGATGGTTCTTGACATGTACAGAGATGAATGAGCACTGAGCTAGATGGTCCAGTTCCTTAAACTCCTTGGAAGGGATCTCCCACACAGGCAAGCTTTCCTCAGCATTGGGTCCTCTAACGAGATGCCCATGGGCAGCTCCTGCTTTCAGGAGCCTCTCAGGAATACTTAAGAAGAGTGGGAATAGGGGACCATGCCTGCTATGGCAGGCAGTGTCCTCCGACTCCACACCCTGCACAGAAGCAGTGTGAGACAAAGAGGAGGAGGCGGTTGATTTCTTAACAAGGAGCTGGTTAAGTGTGCTTTTCATCGGCATTCAGCCTAGGGCCGAGCCCAGGATGGGCTGGCTCCTTTGTTTCCTCTTTTTCTGCCTTCGAAGCTAATTTGGAGGCCCCATTTTGGGAAGTACAGGCCTCTCTCTATAACCTGTACCCTGATATCTTAGCAGGAACCCAAGAACCAAAAGCCAGGCCATTCAAACACTGCTCATATGAACCTGAGGCCTCTTCTTCTTCTAGCAGCATATGCTTTTTTCTGCCTTTCTGGGGTTGCATTTCAAAGTGAGAAAGCCACAAGCAGAAGATCTAAGGAAGGCCCAGTCTCCCACTCTCACAGTGGAGACCAGACCTTTCACATTCAGAGACTTGAGAGGCCTTCTCTACCATTCCCTGGAATCAGAAAAGTAGTCTCACTTGGACCTCACTGTCTGGACTTCAGCCCAAGTGCAGAGGAGTAAAGGGGGGCCATCTGAGATGCAGCCAGAGCAAGTGATGGGGTAGAGTGGATGTCACTTGTCACTGTGCTTGAGGGCAAGCTGCAGCCCACAAAGAGAGCAGCCAGGTTGGCTTGCTTGCAAACACATTGCATTCATTGGCATTTTCTCAGCTTTGTACTACTTGTGGGTGGAGGTGGGCACCTTCTGTGGGCCTGGGCTGGAGGTCACCACTGCTATGCATCAGAGGAGCAAAGGCAGAAACTCAGGAAAGAAAGGTGGTACTAATGATTGTGTATTGGATCTGAGGTGGTGCTTGGCAGTGATAACTACATGGTTCTCTGAGAGTGCCCCTATAAAGCTTACCTCCATTCAAGCTAGAGGCTTCTCCCACAGAGCACTAGGTGGGCTTCAGGGACACACTCACACTTTCCAAATATATCAAGTACCCCAAGACTGACAGAGAAGATCCTGACATGACCACACATACCATTCAGGACTCCACCAGACTGATTGACCTTAGCTCATCCTGTGTGAGATGCTCATCATGTCCCTGAAGCAGCTAAACAATTGTCATTGCTCTATGTGACATTTAAGTGCCTTCTGGAAATGCCTTGTATGGTGAAAAGCCAAAAGGTTTATGGCAGTGTGGCCAAGCTGCTGTGATACTGGAGTCTTTGGGAAAGCCATTGTTCCTGACAGTACTCTTTCTGAAGCCACCAGGTTTATTTCCACAGATCTTACTTAGCAGGAGGCTCCACACAACGTTATGGGCCAGTTTCAACATGTGCAATGGTTCTGCTTGGAAAATGACCCTCTGCAACTAACCCTGGGCTTACTCATTGCAATTTAACCAGATTCTGAAGACATAGCCTTCAGCCAACCTCACCAACAATGAATGCCAATCTTCAGGTTCTGAAGGATTGGCTGTCCCCACAAGCCTTTGTTCTATTATATTGCTATTAATATATTATAATTTTGTTATGAGTGTAAGTTGGTTGTGAATTTGTGCTGTCATGTATCTATCAGAGAGCAGACATACTATGTGCCTTGTAGACAAAGGAAGTACCCGTGCTTCAACCTTCAGAGGCCTGTAGCCAAGGGCACTAGATGTCATATCACTCTCAAGTCATCTGCTTGGTGCTGAGTAGGCCCTAAGTATTGCCGGCTCTTGTGTGGGTCCTTGGCTTGCTTTCCATGTAGGCCAAATGTCAAAGATCAATATGAATAGGCTCTTGGAAGGCCTAGTCACTGCTCTTGAATTTATGTCCAGAAATGAGGTTGATCACAAACAACTATATCCATGAATACCATAGTTATAGCTGATCATTTACTATTATCTAGCAAGTCTTGCCTCCCAAATGCCAGAGGGCCTATAAGGATCTCACTTTCAATTAGAGAACGAAGTATCACACACTTTGATTGTATCATGGCAAGATTATTGCTAAAATTTAGAAACACAAAGTCTGAGTCCATGTTTGTGGTTATAAAAGAGATCTGCAAAGTCCATTTTCCAGGCATATGGAGGTAGTCCTCAAGTCCTATGTGATGGGTCACCCATGCATTAGAACTAAATCTGGTCAATTTGACCATTAGCATTAACCACCAAAGATGCTCTTACATTTAAGAAAGCCATAGTAGGTCTTTGATCCTTCTTGTTCCTCCATGGAGCCTAGAAGCTGGGTAGAGTCTGATTCAGGGTCAGGGTCCCCTTCCTGGGCACAAGCAGTGCTATACATTTCTCTGTCACCCCATCAGGAGATGCACCATCTAGCCTCACAAAGGAGGAACCAAAAAAAAAAAACCAGGAAATGAAGGGCTTACTGGGAGGTTTCACCCCATCCTTTGACTCTTAGAAGAAGAGAGAGGTAGATATCCTTTGGTCCAAAGCCACCTGGCAGAATCTTCACCACAGTTCATGATGAAGGCCACACTAGTCTCAGGGTTCTATCTGAAAATAAAGAATCTTAGCTGGGCATGGTAGAACACTCCTTTAATCCCAGCACTTGGGAGGCAGGTTGATTTCTGTGAGTTCAAGTCCAGCCTGCCCTATATAGTGAGTTCCATGACAGCCATGTCTACATGGTGAGATCCTATCTCAAGGACAGAGACAGAGACAGAGAAAATGAGAACTCAAGTAAAGAAAGCAGCCAGTAAGGTCTCTGACATACAAATAACTCTTCAGGCTCTCCAGCTCTTTCTGGCTGCCCTAAGCCATGTCTCCTGAGTCATTCTGAAATTAGGGTAAGCCCTAGGGAGTGAAAAGATCCCCTCTTTTCCCACTGACGTTTATCTACTTGTGAGAGGGAGGTTGAAGAATCTCTTTAGGGCCATGTAGGTTTGGTGGTACCTGGGTTGGGAGACCCAGGTACTAGTTCATTTACCCGCTGTCTAGTCAAGTATTCCAAGAACATAACTACACATGAGACAAGACCCAGTGAGCCCTGTGGGCACCACGAGGTAAAGAACAGACATGAAGAGCAGGGACAAAGAAGAGAGAACTGTCTGAGAAGCAGAGCTGTGAGGATGGGGCCACAGACCTTTTGGGGAACATCTGAATCTGATAACCGGTTATCACAGTCTTAAGAAACAAAGCTATGTTGTATTTGTCTTCAGCATTTTCAAAGATGGAGAGATGCAGCTAAGCTGGGTCCTGAATTAGTGTCAACTTGCTATTACAATACTGTCTTGCAGCTTCCCAAAGAGATTGGGAAGTGGTGTGTGTGAAAGAGAGGTTGGGCTGGGGAATCATTGTAATTCAGGAGAAAAACCTCATCTTTCCCAGCCATGGGAACTAAACATTGGAGGAAAAATATCCATCCCCTGCCAAGAGGGCCAGATTCGTTAACCTTTCATCAGTGATTAAATATGTAAACAGGTTCCGGGCAAGGCCTTGGCAAATCATTAATGAGAGAAAGCCTTTCTCTCGTGACATGCTCTGCCCATTTATCAGTCTCCACACCCATTCCCAGCCCTGTACTGTGGCCACAGGACACAGGGCTCTCTACCTTGCTGCAGTCCCCGCTCCCTAGGCACCTGCTACACTTTGATAGCAATAATAAAATGTGTATAGATCATTGCAGTTCGCCCAGCCAGGCAATCATTTAACAAACTGCTCAACTCACTCCGAATAGACTTGGCAAGGCTTCAGCGAGCCTCACTATCCTCAGTCACATGACACAACACACATTTATCTCTTGTTTGCACAATGCCCATGTCTTGTCTGGGTGACTCTTTGGGGCAGTGGCTTCCAAGGGTGGCTCAGTATGCCAACTATTCAGACTTGAGATACCTTTGCCTAATCATCCGCAATTAATGAGGCAGGCAAGAAAGCCAAGAAGGTCTCACCTTGGTAAGCCAGTGTTTTCGCCAAAAGGTATACAGAGTCTTTCTGTTCCCAGGCTCATGGCCAGAACTATTCTCATGGCATTATACAACTGCTATACAGGTGAAAAAATATAATCCTCCATGCTCAGAGAAGAGAGGGGGCAGATTTGGACAAGTGCTAGAATCTTCTACCATGGGGAGTGATTCTAGGTGAACCAGTGTGCTGAGAACATTCAACTAGCCTTGCTAGGCTGTTGGAAGAGGGATGAGTACAGCCAGGAGAAGTTTACCAAGAGAGGAAGTATCCACAGTGGGGCCCTGGAGAGGAAAAGATGACACCCAGAAAAGGCCAAGGCTGACACAGAGAAAAGTGGAGAAGAAGGTGGGCTCTGAAAAAATAGAGATGATGGATCAAGGGCTGAGAGAGATACAGGGTCAGAAAGGGCTCTCTTCACTTGGCAGAGGTCTAGGCAAAGGATGGGAAGGCTCAGGAGCCAGATGGAGCATAGACTGACTGAGCATGCCCTTGGAGGAGGGGGAAGAGTCTCACCCAGAGCTTCTTCCTGAATGGTGAGGCCAGCGTGACCATCATACTCCACAGACAGATGAATGAGGTCCCTTCGGGCGGTCAATCATGCTTTCTTTGTTTAGTAGCTAGTGTGTACACGGACCAGACGTGACAGGTTCCTTGACATTGCAGGGTGTGTACCTTGAGCAAGGAGCAAAGATCCAAGTGCTCTGAATTCAGTTGAGAAATCAGAGAAGAGGCTTGGGCTGGTTTCAAGGGTCAAAAGTGTAGGCAGTGGGGACAACAAAGCTGTGAACAAAGGTAGGAAGGGGAGCAAACTTGGGAGAGATGGCTCAGTGGTTAAGAGCACTGACTGCTCTTCTGGAGGACCAGGGTTCAATTCCCAGCACCCACATGACAGCTTACATTCTGAGAACTCATTGGTCCGGGGTAACTAAAGAACCTTGGTAAAGCCAGGAGAGGAATATGGTCGAGGCTTAGTGCTTTAAACCTTTGCCTTAGAACGGAGCCAGCCCCTTTTTCTGCCCTCTCAAAGCCTGGGGAACGGCCTTGGGGGCCAGTCCACCAATCCCTGGAGAGCATTCCTAGCTCATAATGGTGCCTAGCTCGAATAATAGCCCCAGAGCCCTGGCAGGCGACTGCTATACCCCCAGAGAGCAGAAAAGTCACTCTCCCAAGCAGTCCCAGTGTACTCCTGGGGGCCATCCTCTTTTGCTGCAGCAAGAGCTGTCTCCCCTTTCCTATTGGGGAGCTGGAGCCCCAGGACTGTAATTGGAAGCCAAAGACAGCTCAGAGTACAGCGGAGCAGCTTATTTTAACAAGTCTTTCGTTCAGGTTCCTTATGTACCCCCAAAACCCCTTCTCTTTGCACTGTGGGTCTCTCAGTAGATCATCTAAAATGTACACAGCCCCCAAATCTATGTGTGACTTCTGAGGTCTCAGATAGGGACACGCATTAGACTGAACGTTCTTAGCCCTCATAAATAACCAGCTTACAGGGATTGGGCACTTTAAATGCCAAGAGCTCTCTCCTCTGGGCTTGTTTTAGGAAAGGGCAATTGGAATTCCAGAAAGCTCTAGAAATCGGGAGTAGGTTAAAAGGTCAGAGAACGCCCTCCGTACTTTCTGCATGAATCGTGAGATGCAGTTATCAAGCTGTTTAATGACGGGGAGCAGATCTGGCTTCTGGAACCCAGCCCTGTTCTTGCAGCATGGCCAGCGCTCCCCGCCCTTGCAGTCTCAGTCGCCACCAGGGGGCGCTGCCCAACTGGGCTGTGATGAGGTAGCGTCACCAGGGCGGTCAACCCCATCTAGGCTGCGGAGGTGTTCCTGTGTCCAGGAAGCTCGCTGCAAGGACCCCCCTCAAACCCACCGCCACACTCTGACACTCCAGACTCCCCACCCAAGAACCCTCGGCTCTGTGGGCGAGTACGACTTCCCCAGGTCCCGCGACAGTACAAGCAGGGTGGTCACTCGACTACATCATGGGACCCCTCTCACCCAGGTATTTTGTCAGCCTTCCCACGATCTCATAGGCTGCAATATGCAGTGGCTGCAGGGGGCTTCCACCTGCAACTTCTAGGTCTCCAGTGTTTAGCAGTGCATCTCTTGGGCTTCGGGAACTGGCCTCTGAAAGAAATCTGTCCTAATCAAAGGCACCGCCCATCACCAGAAAAGGTCCCGGTGACCCCTGTCACCTTCTAGGGCATTCTGGAAAGGACTGAGCTCCAGGGCCAGGGCCAGGGTGAACAACACTGATGAAGCTTCTTGCTCCTTGGAAGCAAAGACAGACATCGCCAGGGAAGCATACAAACTGGGCCCCTGCGATTGGCTGGTCAATTCCAAGGGCTAGGTGCTTGAAGGAAACTCACAAACAGACGCCTGCATCCTCATGCAGGCGCCACTGGATTCTGTACCTTTGGCCTCAGATCTGCTGTCCTTGACATCTGCATCTCAACTAATGACATTCCAGCTTTAAGAGATTAGACCAAAAATTTACAAATAACATGAAAATTATTTTGACGGCCTTTCTTGGCAATGCGCAATTAAATCATTTCAAGTCTGTTTACTATTCAGCCACATTTTGATAAATATATAAACACAACCATCATTGTCGTTTAGGTGTAGAAATATGTGGCTCTTAGAAACCATGTTGAAATCCCTTCTTGTACAGTCCCTGTCCCCCTCCAGTGAGGAGCTTTCTCTCACTATGGGTTACCCTAACTTATCCTAAAACTTCATATAAATAGTATTATGGAATCTATTCTAATGCTTTTGTGAGTCATTGCTTGTAGTTGTAGTTATTTGTTCTTTTTTATTGTTATGTGGCACCTGTTGGTTGAATATGCCATAATTTCTATTCATGTTTAGATGACTTGCCATTTATTATTATTATGAATAAAATTACTATGAAGATTTGTGTGTGAGTTTTTTGTGGACCTATGTTTTTATTTCTGTTGGAGAAATGGCCAGACATAAAAATTGATAGATCATAAGCTAAGTGCCTGCTTAGCTTTATAGGAAATTAACTCTTCCCAAAGTTGAACAATTTAACATTTCACTAACAGAGAAGTCTCTTACATCTTTGGTGGTTCAAAGAACAGCTTTCCTGAGGTTTAATTGGCATGCAGTCCCATCCACACATTCTCAGTGTTCTGTCAATTTATTAGAATAAATGTGTGCATTAGTATGACTACTGTGGATTCCCACATGGGCTCATGTACTGAATACTTGGTCCCCAGTTTGTGGCACTGTTTGGGGAGGTTGTGGAGGGGGGCAGCCTTGCTGAAAGAAGGGCCTTGCTTCACCTCTACCTCCCTTTCTTTCTACTTCAGCTGCCATTAAAGATGGGATCTCTAAGCTTCCTGTACAGCTCCCATGCCTCTCCCACCATAATGGACTCTTCCTGGGGAAAGTGAATTACACTTGGTATTCACTGAGTTGTTATATCCTAAAAGGTTTTTTTGTAATTATTTTTTTTAATTCTTCCAGAACTCAAACATTGTAGATGATCTTAAACATCCCACAAACCCTGACTCAGTTTCCTTCACCTTTTCTCTCCTTGCTGATCCTCAGATCACATTTTTATTGAGCTGTCTTGAAGTTTATTGAGTTTTCTTCTGCATCCTATAAATATACTCTTGTAACCACCCAGATATATTTTAATTTTAGTTTTGTTTTACAGTTCTAAAAATACTGTTTCTTTTTTTTAAGTCACTTCCATAATTTCTCTGCTAAAAGTTTTTATTTACCAATTACGATTGCATTTACAATAGCTACTTTAAACTGTCTGTCTGCTAAGTCAGACATCTGAGTCACCTCGCACCTTGGCTGCTCTGGTCCCTGGACTTTGGCTATATTGCTAGCCTAGTTCTGTTTAGTCTCCACTGGGTGTTATGAGTGATGTTTTGTAGCGATGTCTTGTCTTTTTCCCCTGGTGCTGGGATTGAACACCCCAGCATATGGACGTGGAGAGAAAGCCCTGGTGTCCATTCTAACATCTTGAGGCTTTACAGTTGTATGAGACAGGGACCTGGAAAGCAGATGGTGCTGGAGTCACAACTGATCATCTCTACCAATGGAAGGGAGCTTTTGTTTGGTCCCTTACCCATCTTGTCTTTGTCAAGTGCTTCCAAGGGTCACCCATGAAGAATACTGCAGGATTGAGTGCACAAATCGTCTTTTAGAAGCTTAGTGAAATATGAGCTGATTGTTTTGCTTTGGTTTGTGTTGCTTTGTTTGCCCAGCTGGATGGTGATCCACCAAAGGTGAAGGAGACACAGAGACGCAGTCTTACATCTCTTCCACAGCATCTGAAGGGCTCACCCTGTGTGGCATCTTGATGGCCTGTTTGTTGTTGTCTTATGGGAAGAATGTTCTCTTACAACTTTTTCTTTGTTGGATAGGAATGAAAGACCTCAGAAATAGATTCCTACACAGAATGAAGTAGCACTAACCATAAAATGATTGACCAATTGAACCATATTTTCTTAGAGTTTCCATTGCTCTGATAAAAACACTGAGACTAAATGCAGCTCGGCGAGGAAAGGGTTTATTTTCAGCTTACACTTCTCCTCACAGTCCACCCCCAAAGGAAGTTAAACAGGAGCCTGATGGCAGGAGCTGATGCAGAGGCCACGGAGGGGAGCTGCCTACTGGTTTGCTCCCCCTGGCTTACTCAGCCTCCTTTCTTACAGCACCCAGGACCACTCAGGGGTGACCCCACCCACAGTGGGCGGGGCCTTCCAAATTTTACTGCTTGCAATGCTGTCAGTGGGCTAATACACAGCATCACAGAACACATACCCAACGATTCCAAAACCAGACAGATACTGAAAAGAGGTTAAACTTGGAAGAAGAAATGTTAGTGGTTGGGAGGAGGAGGAGGAAGGGGCGTGGTTGTAATAATGTTCAATGTTTTGAACTCACGGTGGGCACCTTGTCGTCATAACTCATTCAGTTGTGCATATTTATTTCTTGTACTTCTGTGTATTGAATTTGCCAGTATAAAATATTACAATGCCAGGCACATACCTAAGTTGGACAATATAATAACTACCCCACATCCTAGGTATTAAACAAAGAATCATTCTCAAAGTCAAATTTACTCCTAATATTTTCTACAGTTTTTGTTTGTTTTTTAATGAGAGGTTTTGAGAGATTTCGGATTGTAGTCAGCACCCACGGCTCCATTTTATTAATAACATGCTACAGACTGGAAAGAAATGTTTTCATGTTAAAATGTCCTGACCGGAAAGCATTCTCCATTGTGGAATTTATACCAATTTGTCTTTCCATGTATTAAGTTGTTTGAATGACGGCCGATATGACTGCACTCCAAGGAACTGCCTGCTCTGAAATTCATTTTCTGCAGACATGGCCTCAATCCAAAAGTCCGATTTTTTTTTCTTTGTAGAATCTAAGAGGAAGGTGACATGCTTCCTTAGTCTGCAGTCACAGAGAACAAATAAATTATGTGGGCAGAAATGGGACCATCAGTTATAACACTCAGCATAATTTATAATAGCAGACTAGCCTGTGTGGCTTGAAACTCATTTGGAACTGAAAATATTGCAATTAGTAGGTTTTTAGCCCCAAACATCTTCACCTATGTTACCCCTTCAGAAAATGCAGTGCTTATTTACTAGATGAAAGATTTAATTATTACTATATGGCTTAATTTTATACTTGCAAAGTACTTATTTTAAAAACGTTTCATCGTTGTTGTTCTTTTAAATGAAGTCTAATCTTCTGTCCATGAATTAAAAAAGAAACTCATTTAATATGCTCACCCACACCTCAGAGTTTAAAACTTCCAGTCTGACTCAGCTTTCTATGAGGTGTCCAAAAGGGCTGCTGCACCCGTGCAGAGACACAAGGAAGACAGAAGAGGGAACATGTCCATCAGTCTCTGCTGTGACGACTTAGGAAGCTGCAAACCACTTTGATGTTTATCTGAATCCATGAATGTTGTTAGCACATCTTTGTATGTGTGGATTAGTGGATTAGGTGTGGGATGTCTGGCAGAAAGGAGATGTCTTCAACTCAACAGGGTCTCGGATCACCTATGAGGCAAACCTCAGGGCACAGTTGCAAGAGATCTTTAACCTCTTAAGGAGCAAAGTTTACAATTTGTTTTTCAGTGTCGAGGTCTAGAGACCTTGTGTCTCTACCAATGAGTTGCACACATGGCCTATGCCTCTCCCCTGCACATGCCCCTCCCACACGCATGCCCCTTCCATGCGCATGCCCCTCCCACAAGCATGCCCTTCCCACATGCTCTTATATGCTTTACTCACCCAAGGCTTGGTTTATAGATTCTCTGATCCATCACAAGACGAGAGGGAACATAGTCAGGGATTCCTTGTCAGTGACTAGAGAGCAAATCCCAATTCCTAGCACAAATGAGTTTGTAACTCCAGGTGAGCGGTCACAGTTTTTATAAAATGTGTCCTAGTAACTATTCTTTTCAGTAATAAATATACAAAATAAAACTAGCACTAGAGGTTTATTTTCCATAGCCTGAAGAGGTGTGTGTGTGTGTGTGTGTGTGTGTGTGTGTGTGTGTGTGTGTGT
>PVIH01000852.1:0-121062 GCA_004025045.1 Sigmodon hispidus | reverse complement strand
TCCTTTCTATACTCTATTTGTATTAAGTTATTATATCTAATTGCAATTACATTTTCAAATTTAAAAAGAAGTCAAAGGAAAAATGAAAGAATTATAAAATTTCAATTAGATATTATTTGCTTCATGATAATTTTGAAAAGAAAACTTCACATCACAAAGGCTAAACTTTTGAGGAGGAAGTAGAGCTGAAATGAGACAAAGATGCTCTGACCTGGTTAGAGTTTGAATCTAGAATATGCTCCCAGTGGTCCATAAACTGATGTCTTATTGTCATAAAAAAATAAAAAGAATCATTTATATTATTAAAATATCTTAAATGTCATATGCTGTAGATTTCTGAAATGTTTAAAGATAACATGTCTATCTAACATATATCTGTTTGACCATGAAAACATATATAAGTAATGACTAACTGCTAACTTGCATTTCTTTATATCCTAATTAGTTGGTAATAATAACTTTCAAGGACTAGAAATTTACATTACAACGGGAAAATGCAGGACTTGTCTCAAGTCATGGATAAAATAGTCTGTAAGGCTGGTTCATCTCAGCTAGCCAACTCAAAATTGTCCTGAGCAGTTTGTAGTCCAAAGCCAATCTCAGCTGGTGTTTGTCAGTCCAATGGTGTTGATACAATCCAAGAGAAATCATCATTGTGGGCCCAATCTTCCTTTTGGAGACATCAAAGGTTGCAGTTTGCATCCTCATGATTCACTGTAGAAAACTGATAAGAGACTCAAACCCAAAACAGGAAGCTAGATAAACCTTTTTTCTACAATTAGTTAGTATTTTATATGATCATTAATATCATGACCAAAAGTTTATATTTGTACGTATATATTAAATTTCTTGTAAATTTTGGTATAAAATTCATACATCAAGGAAAACTTTTAATAGTCAAAATAAATCTAAAAGATCATAAGATTAGTAGTAACAGAATTGGCTATTTTTCTGTCCTATATCATGTGACTCTTCTGATAGGGTACAGAGATTTTGCATTTTCCTTTAACAAGCATGCTTGGGTTTAGAGGAGAGAGCCACACTACAACTCCAAAGCCAGCTTTAATTTATAATTGATTCGGGACTTCAACTTTCCTTAAAAATAAAGAACTATAGATATTAGACAGTGAGATTTTACCCTGTAGAGTATATTGGTACCAACTGGTCTGATTTTCGTTACTTGTAAATTTCTTGTGGCTAGGCTTCCCTTCTGTGTTAGACATCTAGATGTCCAAGGTCTTTTGACTTCTTGAAGCTGGATATTTCTATTTTTCTTCATAGACAAAAACAGAACCTGTCCCAATATATATTTGGTGAGTTTTCCTTACAGCTTAAAGAATTGTCACATTGGTGACTGAGCCATCATTTCTCCATATCAAGATGTTTCTCCTGTTTGAATAGAGTCTTCATTAAATTGGTGGTGTCTATAGCTTTTCTGCACCTGCAGAAACCAAAGCAAAACCTTTCCCCAACCCTAACTTTGGGGAAGATCCCTTCCTAATCTTTACCAATTTTGATTTATGATTTCCCCTGATTTTTTGTTTTCTCTTCTATAGTTTTTCTATCATCCAGAGCAATATGGATTTTTACAATAGGCATTAGACTGTTTAATTGCTCTGGAAAGGGGTTTTCTCAATGATAACAGGATAGGACTGAACTGAATTTGATATGGGGACCTGGGAGAGGTGCCTCAGGGCATTTCCTGAAGGCAAAAAGTTTCCTTTCTTGTCCCTTGTTGACTTACATTTGGTGGACCGATGTCTGCCTTTGCCACACCTTCTGCATACTCCAGTAGGGAGGTGCATTCTACTGTGGTTACTCTTAGCAAAAAACATTGTTTCTATGAACACCTTGTTTACAGTCCCTTTTAGGTGTCCTTGTTTTCCATAGTTGTAACATTTGATATTTTAATTTTTTTAAAACCTCTAGAAATAACTTCTCCTATCCAATTATCATCATAGTTATGAGTTTCCATATTCTTTGTATCTTGAATCCAGTCTTCCAAGGGTGATGATACTGCCTTTAATGGCCTAATTATCCTTTTGCATAGCAAGTTAGCATTTTCAAAAGCTACAGATTCAATTATTATTTGCCTAGTTTCTGAATCTGGTACCATTCTATTTACTATAAAAGTCAATCTTTACAAGAATCCAGTGAAGCTTTCTTTTGGGCCTTGAGTCATTTTTATAAATAAATCAATTTTCTTTTCTACTTCTCCAATTCTATTCAAAGTATTCAAGGCTGCCATTTGGCATAAAACCAGGATGTGGTCATCCTATAAAGACTGCCTTTCTACATTAGCAAAATTCCCTTCCCCAAGAAGTTGATCTTGGGAGATTTCAATGCCTCTAGCCTTATTTCATAGTTCAATGGTTTTAGCTTCATCTGTCTACCAGGTTCTCCACTATAACTGAGACCCAGTCTCTAAAACTACTATAACCATATCTGTCCAGTCCTTAGGGATAATTCTATTACAAGATGACCATGAGTTTAACATCTGTACAAATGGTGAGTTCATGCCATATGAAACTATTGCTTCCTTGAATCTCCTTAAATCTAACATTTGAACATGAGTCCATTCAGCTCTTGCACAGTTTCTATCATTGAGCAATTCCTGTAGGGTTACTGGATATATTAAGGTTGGCTGTTTGAAAGCCTTAGGCTGTTTCTCTGTAACCTCATAAGGCAATGTTGAGATTGTTTCTCCTTTAAATTCCTCTGTCTGAGTTTGAATACCTCTATGGTCTATTTTAACAACGTTTTCTAATATTTGTATCTTAGCACTCATATCAACCAACTTTTTTTAGGACTAAAACAAGAATGATCAAACAATATTTATAATAGACATTATAAAAATCTGCATTAATTATCCTTTCATTTAATTGATTCATCTTATACCCTCTAGAATATTATCACACAACCATTTCAATGATTCCTGTTTTTTAATGTGGGAAAAAAAACTCTCTCCCTGTCTTAAACTAATTCCCCCTTTTAAGAAATACCAATTGACTCACCAAATTTGCTGTCAGTAACAATTCAGATGACTGTGAAGTGAGGCAGCTACCTAGTGTGGTAGCAGCTCAGTTGGAGGGTCAGGGAAAAAAAAAAAAAAACCATAGCTCACCAGGAGAGGGAAGCCACTGTCTGAAAAACTCACCCAGGTGATCATGGAGAAGAAACACATGTGGTGGGAACTGCCTAAAAAGCAGATCTGGTTGGAAGCTAACTCTAAAAGGAAAGCATAGCCAGCCAGGTAGTAGCTCCAGTCTGTGTCGGTGGCTGCAAAGCCACAAGCAAGTGGCTTTTTGTGAACTCGTGCCCAAATCATTGTGTACCAAATATTGCACAAGTTCTATTTGGTATTACTAATAGCAAATATTATTGATACTAAATATGTATATTTTAATTAAATATGTAATATATAACCACAGAAGAAGAAGAAGAAGAAGAAGAAGAAGAAGAAGAAGAAGAAATCAATTGAGTATTGACATTTTTCCTTCTCTCTTTTTTGTTCCACTGAGAAGCTAGAAGGTAAAAGGTCAGAGGTGAGAGTCGCGTTTTCTCTGTCATGATGAACTGATACTCTCAAAACATAAGCTAAAATGAATGAATTTTCCCTTAAGTTGTTTCTTGTCAGGTATTTGGTCATAGCAACAAGAAAAATAACTAATATACTAGGGGCAAAATCATGTGACTCTAAGAATTCAGAGCATGGAACCTGTGTCAACTGAACATTAATATTCCATTAAAGGAGCAATATATTACTTAAAAATAACTCTAAATTTATCAACATAAAACATTCTTCACAAATTTCTTTGCAACCACTGTATATAATGGCAATATTAAAGTAATTAACACAATTAAAATATGTGTATTGACTTATTTTCAAAAGCTGTTTTAAGTCATTATTTGGGGTTTGTATTATAAAAAGCTACAAAAATAAATGTTTGTTCTTATTTTTCCAGATCATAAATAATCTTTCCTCTTCTTTGCCATTTCAAAATTAGATACTTTACATTATTTACATGTTTATTGAGTATCCAGCCAACATTTGTTTTGAATTTCTCATAAGTCTGGGTTATTTACTTAAAATTGCTGGAATACTTTCTGGCATGATTGAACCTAATCTTATTTATATCTAGCTGAGATTGACATACATAAAATATTCAAAATATTTTTATTTCAGATTCAGTTCAGACTTTTAGGCAACAAATGAACAATATTTTGTAAAATAAATTTGGACACCCCAGAAAATACCATATCAAAACATCATAGAACAGTATCTTTATGTCACATGAGTTACTTAAACTTTAAAAAGTACCTATAATTTTTCTAACATTGGTTCAATTATTTTCAATATTATGAAGAAGGGATCATAGTCTATAGGAAATCCATTATTAGGTATACCAATTCAGCCTTCACTGAAGATCAGTTTTGTAAAGTATCTTTCTTATCTTCATATCTTAAATATAATTTCCATAACTAAAATAATGATTCATTTTTGCTATTTCTCCATTTAAATTGTTATTGTTATCTTGGATGCAAAAATGCCAGTTATCTTATCTGGCCAAACTTACAACTAGACTTTGAGAAATGTACTATACATTTAATTCTGGTTTCAGAACAATAATTTCATCACTTTTTGCTGGCCTGTAATGAGATTCTTAGGAAATTATGTATTAGTTACAAATACTTATGCTATATATATTTTCTACTCTTAATTAAAATATGATGCTAATATAATTCATTTAAAATTATAATATATAATTAAAAAATACAAATTAATAGTCAACTATAATAAACAAACTTATAGTCATATTAGTTAAGTTTTTATAGATATACAAAAATATATTTCAATTAAATAAATAGTCTTCAAACACTTCAAAAACATACAAAATATAACATTTAAAATATTTTAAAAACTTAAACTTTTCTAAACAATAAAACAAGTCTGTTCCTGACAACATCAATATATTTCAAAAAAAAAACATAAAAAAAACTTCATATAAAATTTATTTTGTGACAACAATTAGCCACTAAACAAAAAACTGTTCTAATATTAACTACTTAATAATATGCTATATAAACTAAACATACAAGTTCCATAAAAAAATGACCTCTAAATTTTGACAAAACAAGCCAAAATAGTCCAAGTTCCTACTCTACAAAAAACATTGCCAAACATTCTACAAAACACAAAATAAAACAACTAATAGACTATATCAAATTTCCTACATCACTAAAAAGTTTGCCAAAAACTTTGAGCCTATAAACTAAAAATAAATGCCCCAACGTTACAAAAAAACTTTAAATAACTGTCCAGACAAACAAATGTCATCTCTATCATTTTCTAAACTTTAAAAGTTGCTTACACTTCCTAATTATTTACATAATATTATTTCCTTCTATAGTCTTTAATGTTTTTAAAAGTTTAATAATTATAAATATAGTTCTTTTTAGTTTAAAAAATATATTAAATATAAAACTTTAAACTCACAATAATATTCTCTTTAATTTTAAAATACAAATAGACTAAATATTATAACTATAATTCCTACTTAAAAGTTATTCTGTTATAATTTTACTACATAAAAATTAAAACCTTCCTTTTTAATTAGAAAAAAAAATAATAAAATATTTTCTATAATATAATTAAAAAACTGTTTGGCTCAAACAAAACACAATAAAAATAAATAAAAATCAAAAACAACCAAATAAAAAAAAATAAAATTAAGCCAATCGCCATCCGTCCCCAAAAAAAAAACATATAAAAAAAAACAAATAAGCCACAAACAGTGGCCACATAATAAACAAATTAATAAAAATAAATTAAATTAAAATAAAAAACTAACTAATAATATACTTACGATATGGGCCAAACAATATTAAAATATATAAACATATAATTTCATTTCTTTTAAAAAACAAAAACTACAAACACACAAACCAAATTCCAAACCGCCAGCGCCACACACACGCCAAATCACAAACCTCCCAAGACCAAACAAACGCCAAAAAAAACATACTACAACAAATAATTTCATCACTTTTTGCTGGCCTGTAATGAGATTCTTAGGAAATTACATATTAGTTAAAAATACTTATGACTCTTGTCTCATTTTTTTACACAGAAGTTTACTTTTTGCTGCTGTAATAAGTCTTAGTTGCTCTTATTAGGATATTTGTACATAACTTTCTTCAATTTCTTCTTTTTTATGTGAATGTGTGTGTGTGTGTTTATGTGAGTGTATGAGTGCATGCATGCTGTGTGTGTGCCTCTGTGTGTGTGAGAGAGAGAGAGAGGAAGAGAGAGAGATCAAATTGTATGTGTGATCAGAGGTCAACACTGGGTGTCTTCCTTGGTCAACTTTTATTTTATTTTTTGAAACAGTCTCTTACTGAACCTGAAGCTTACCAATTTAGCCAGACTTGCTGGCTAGCAAGCATCAGGGCTCTATCTCTCTCCAGCTACTCAGAACTGGGTTTATAGTCATGCATACCACAATGCCCAGCTTTTATGCAGGTATTGGGATCAAACTTAGAAGCTCATGCTTGTGTAGCAAGCACCTTACAACTGAGCCATTTCCACAATCCCTGCTTTCTGTCTTTTGTTCTGGTCACAGTACTTTTGTCTCCACTAGAGTCTACATCTTCATTTTATCTGCAAGGCTTTGTACATTCATTTTTCTCTCTAATTAATTAATTAACTAGTGTGTATTACATAGATAGATTTTTCTTTGGGCTGCCAGCTCACAAAAACAAAACAAAACAAAACACAAACATATTATTATGAAAGCTTGGCTGATAGCTTAGGCCTGTTTTTAAGTAGTGCTTATAACTTAAACTAACCCATTTCTTTTCATCTACATTCTTTTATGTGGCTCAGATACCTTTACTTTGTAATGCCCATGCTGCTTCCTCTGGTCTAGCTGGTGACTCCACCTTCTTCTTCCCAGTGTTCTCTCCGCCCAGAAAATACTGCCTAGCTATTAGCCATTTAGCTTTTTTTTTTTTTAACTAAATCAGCCATAGTGACATATTTTCACACAGTGTAAAGGACTATTCCACAACAGTATTGTGTGTGTGAGCATGAGTGTTGTAGACACATATGTGTAGTTGCATGTGCCTGTGTGTATACACAGAAGCCAAAGAAGAATGTCAAGTATCCTGCTCTACGTCTTATTCCCTTGAGACAGGATCTCTCACTGAACCTGGAACTAGACGGACAGAAAGCAAACTCCAGTGATCTTCCTGTCTCCTTGCCCCCACAGTGAAGGGATTTCCAGGTTCATGTGACCACACCTGACTCTTTATGTTCTCAGATTCTCATGCTTGCCCACAGAGCAAGCTTTATTCCCCATTTCCACTGTCCCTATACAGTTACTTTCTAGACTAGGAAAATAATTTTATTAGCACTTACAACTTATATAGATTCTACCTATATTACCTGAATATAATATACTACTATATAAATATATAAATAAATTCATGCTGAGTCAATCCACTAGCACTGATTAGAAACAAAAAGTGCTTTGCATAATTATAGAAAATCCTGTGACACAACAATAGAATAAGTTATGTAATGCAACAGAGCAAACTATAGTCCATAAAAATTATTAATTTGCATTTAAAAGGAAAATACTTTATGCTGTTTCAGTATTTAAATTGTAATATTGATTCTAGCCATGTTTGTGTGGAAAACATACTATTAGGAAAAACAGTTCAGGAGCCTCTTCAAAGTTAGCCATATGACAGAAACATAAAAATACTGGGCACTCATATTAGTGGTCTAAAGATATATGTTAACACCAAGATCTGTATATGAATATTGATGGCAGTTTTACTTGTAATTTCCCCAAATTGAAACAATAAAATGGTATTGTAAGTAACAAACAGATTTCAAAAATAGCATATCTAAATAATAGAATACTACCAACAACAAAAAGAAATGAACAATTTAGTAATTCCACAAAATGGATAAAGTTTAAATAATTTTTCTAAGTGAGATAAAAATAAGTCCCAAAGGCTATGTATTGAATGATCCCATTTGTATGACATTCTGGGAAGGACAAAGCCATAGGAATAGAAAGCAGGTCAGTAGCTGCTCAAGACTAGAAAGAAGTGATGTATTCATTGTTGTGAGTGAGAGAAAGGACCGGAGGACTGTTCTGTGTAATGTATATAACCCAAAATCTGTAAGAATTAGTACAATAAATAGTTTTATTAAATGAAAATGTCACATGAAAATTAGGCTATCAAGAGAACCCAAAGTGGAACACAGGTTGATAGGTGAATCAAATTCTCTTGTAAATTAATGGCATAACCACATCTTAGTTTATTTTTCTGTTACTATGATAAAATACTTTGATAAAACCAACTTAATGGGTAAAGGATTTGTGCTGGCAAGTTTTATGTCACCCAGAAAATGCCGCCATCATTTTGGCCCAAAGGCAAGTCTGTGGGCCATTTTCTTGATTGACTGATGTGGGAAGGGCCCCACCCACAATGGGCAGTCCCTCCTCTGAGCAGATGATCCTGGATTCCATAAAAAAGCAGGCTGTCGTTTTTTTAAGAACTATGGGAAAGGTATAGATGATCAGAAGAAAGACAAAAGATTTGTAAATGATACATTGCAACCTGAATTTCACAAAAAGTGCATGGAGAAATACATTGAATAGTACAATTTTGTGTGCTTAATTAAAGTCTAAAATGTTAAGTGGGGGAGGAAGCAGGCTGTGAGCCAAGGGGAGTAAGGCAGTAAGCAGCATCCTCCACGGTCTGCTCCAGTTCTTGCCTCCAGGTTCCTGCTCTGACTTCCCTCAACAATGAACTGTAATCTGTGAGGTGAAATAAACTCTTTCCTCCTCAAGTTGTTTTTGGTCACAGTGTTTATCACAACAGAGGTTTACTAGAACAGTGTTGATTTTAACTCACAATTCCAAGAAAAGTGTCCCAAACACACACACAAAAAAACCTCACGTATAGAAGGCTCCATCTTGGGAGGATCAAAATTCATTTAGAGGAAGAGAGCCCAACTTCAAAAAGTTCCCTGCTCCTTCAGGGCATCTGTTGTAATTAGTTTCTGGCCCAGACTTTCCGGGTCTGGACCAGAAGTTTGACCAGTAGTCTGGCAGAAACACTCACAGTCACACAGAGACACACAGATGCTTACATTAATTTTCTGGTGATTGACCTAGGGCCCAGGCATATTGCTAGCTATCTCTTGCTCTTAAACTAACCCATCTTGTTCAGCCATGCTTCTCAGTACCTTTTCTCAGAGCAGCATGTCTGTCTGTGGCATCTCTGTGACATGTCTTCTCACTGGTGGTTCTCTAGCATCTCCGTGGCATTTGTTTGTGTCTGTTCTTCCTGTACTCAGAGTTTTCCCAGTTTGGTAGCTCTGCCTACACTTCCTGTCTGCCTTCAACCAATCAGCATTTTTACTAAACAAGTAGGCAGGACAATTATATACAATGTTATAGAACACAATCCCTCTATAAGCACCTGTCTAAGAAAGTGCTTCCCTAAGGCCAGCACACAGACGCTGATGTGACTGTGGTTCAAGGGTACTAGGCTCCATCCCAAGCTAGTAGCAGAGATGGAGGATATGAGATTTAGAGAACCTTGATGGGCAGCAGAGCCCTGGCAGTGTGTAGCAGGGATGGAGTCCCTGAACAGAGATGCTAAGAGGCATGGTAAGAAGTTGTGGAGATGAAGCCTCAGTTATAATGGAGATCTCAAGATGTCAGAGATGTCAGGACTTGGGACATCTGTGAAGGAGAGTTGCAGACATGGGATGAGGTGGCTAGAAGAGGATGTGTGTGTGGCAGGTGGCAGTGTTGGAAGAGGGAAGCCACCCACGCCTTTCGGAGCCCAGATGATTACATTCTGAGCTCCAAATGCTGATCAGGAAGCTACAGATTTGCTATTTGCCCTGTCTGATTTTGATTTTGCTTTGGTGTGATCATTCCCTGCTGTACCCTGGTTCCTCCATGTTTAAATGCATTTACTCTGTGGCTTTATAAGAAGTATGTAACTTGGTTTTGTTTTTTTTTTAATTTATTTTATAAGAGCCAACAGTTAAGAGACTTTGAACTTTCAAAATATTGAAATTGTTAAAGATTGTGGAGACCTTTAATGTTGGAATAAATACATCTTATATAGTCATGAGCTCATGGGGAAAAGAAATGGAAGAGCGTATTAATTACTTTTCTACTGCTGTGAGTAAACACTATGATCAGACATGACTTACAAAAGAAAAAGATTATTTTGGCTTATAGTTCCAGATGGAGAGTTCATAATAATGTAGGAGGCATGCTGGTGGCCCCAGCAGGGAGTTGGGGCCTTCAACCCCAAGCAGAGAGAATCAACTGTAAATGGGTGAAGGCTATAAACTTTGAAAGCCTGGCCCAGCTGACATACTTCTTCCAGCAAGCCTCCACCTGCCAAAGATTCCCTAACCTTCCAAACAGCTCTATCAACCAGGGACCAAGAGTTCAAATCTGTGAGCCTATGGGGACGTTCTTACTCAAACCACCACCAAGGTTAGGGCTTGACCCTCCTCCCCCAAAGCTCAGGGAGCATCATGGAAGAGAGGAGAAAAGAGTGTAAGACCCTCAAGGCCAACAACAGTGCCTTCTGCATATGGCAAGACCACTGCACTCAAGGGCTCACAGCAGCTACGGTTGCCCACATAAGGCTTGCACAAGATAAATCAAAAATAATATCAATAAATCAAAAGTGCATTAAAGCAATCCATAAACCTTGAGGTAGATGTTGGGGGGCAGAGAAGAAGAAATATCTAAACTGTCAATATCTGGAATAGGAGACACATCACTAGAAAGAGTTTACAGAATTAAAAGATTAATAAGACATTATAAATAACTTCACATAAATAAATTGAATAGCTTAAATTCCTTGAAAGACACTAACTGTTGGTGTTCCCTCAAGTAAACAAACAACAGTTAACCTGAAGAGCCTAATGTCTACTAAAGAAACTGACCTGTTTTTTTTTTTAATCATCCCATAAAGGAAACCAAGAATAAATGGTTTCATTAGTTAATTCCATTCAAATTAATTTTTTTCATTTAAAAACAACCATAGATGGGTGTGATGGCTCACACCTTTAATTCTAGAACCCAGGAGGTCAGCCTGATCTACCAAGGAGTCAGGGCTACATTGAGAAACCCTGTCTCAAAACACCAAAAAGACAATCTTTACGTGTATCTGTGTGAGTGTATACCACATGTATGTGAGTGCCCATGGAAGCCAGAAGAGGGAGTCAGAGACACCTGGAGCTGGTCATGAGCTGCCTGATTCAGGCGCTAGAAACAGAAATCTGGTCCTCTGGAAGCACAGGAAATGGTCTGAACTACTGAGTCATCTCTCCAGTCCTTCCATCCAGCTTTTAAAGAAGTAATGTCAATTTTACACAAATTCTTGCCAGAAATTGATGATGCCTTTGTACTTCTTAGTTCATTTTGTGAGGCCAGCATGACTTGGTACCCAAACCAATTGATGGCATTATAAGAGATAAAAAAATATAGGCCAATATCCCTCACAAACATAGGCAAAAAGTCCCTAAAACTTAGGTCATATAAACTTCATATAAAAGAACAATTTATTATAACCAAGGAAGATTTATATAATGAATGCAAAGAATATAGGCATCCTTCATGGGTGAGGGAATAAAGAAACCACTGTCATTCACACCATGGCATATTTCTCAGAGGGAAATTGAGTGAACTATTGATATAAAAAGGAATTTGAGAATCTGCATGAAATTATCCAAAATGGAAAAGAAAACCTAGCCCTCAAAATTGCATACTATGTAATTTCAATTAAATTCATGAGATGATGAATAGTTTGGCGATTGACAGTGATGAAGGTGGTACAGGTGTGAGGAAAGCAACGGGAATGCTTTTTCCTTGGTGGCCAATCTATAGACTGTGACAATGAACTTGCAAGATGCAACCATGGTGGAAGTCGGAGAAGATAAAGGACCCACATGATCTGTCTTTCTTGCAACTGTTTGTGAACCTAGAATGATTTCTGTTATTTTATCTTTGGCACAGTGGCTACACCTTAATTGGCTATTTCAGCCAGAAATTGTGACTCTGAAGTTACCGACCTGCTTCTTTGGCAGTGGCCTGGCACTCAGGCTGCAGCCTGGTGGGAAATCTGTTCCTGTAGGCACAAGCTCTGTTATGGCCACTAAAGGTAGCTTTAGCTAAGTCTCTATGGTTCTATTTATAAATAGGACTCGAGATTCAAAGGCTGGGGTGAAAACCTGCTAGCTCAGAGAGGCTAAGTAGCAACTAGCTAACCTTCTTTCCTTGCTGGCATCTCCCAAAAAGTCCCATCCTTCTGCTCCATCAAAACAACAACAAAAAATGCCATGCAAAATTCCTCCCCACTGCTTCTGATGTGTCTCTCTGTCTCTCCCAGGTGCCCTCTGATGCTCCATGATTACTTTCTGTCAACTAGTTGCTAACTCAACCTCCTGACCCAAGGTTAATTTTATTTAATTAATGCAAATGCAAACTTGGGGTTCACAGTGTGATTAAATGCCCCCTAACATTTCTCCATTTTTGTCTAAAAGGTTTTAATTCTAAGACAGTAAAACTATATACAATTAAGAACACTTATCAAGTAAGGATTCTATTCACAAAGTCCAGTCCATTTTTATTGGCATATTCAGAGAACCTGCTGTATTATCTATCCTATCTTGGTGAGTCCAAAGTTTGGTTCCTAATTCACTTTCTATACCAACTTGTATTACCAACACAAAACTATGTTTTTAGACTTTCAAAACATTTTCTTAGATAAACAATTTAAGTATTTATGTCTCTCAACCTTACACATTTTTTTATCTCTTTTCTGAGTTACTGAATTTGGTAACAAAAAAAAACTGTAACTATAACTATTTCATCTTCAACTCCATCAAAGATCTGAGAAGGATATGTTAACTGAGACAACAGGATTTTCAAGAGCAAACATCTTGCAAAACTATAGAAATGACTGAAGCAGCTGGCTGCCTGGACAGTCACCAAAGGTTACCCTGCAATGTTGTGGATCCAACTTCAGCCTACAGGCCTAGAATCTCTGACAGACTTTTCTGTGAACCAGGAATTTTGAAGGACTGTCCTATCTCATCTTGGCAAAATTTGGGAGTTGCCTTCTTTTATATTCTGCTTGTTTAATTTAAACAGCATACTGTCAGCAATTGAGGCAAGGGCAGTTTCTTGCCAGTGGCTGACTTTGCCACAATAAAAAACTCCATATGAAGGTTATTCAATACACATCATTCTTTTTTGAAGCAAATTGGTGCTTCCGGGAGCAGACATGTCTCATTGTCATGAAAAGCCTTAGGCTAAATTTTAAATGCCATAGTCTAGAGGTCTCTGAAGTTTTTGAAGAACACCTAGCTATTTAAAATATATCTCTGTTTAACCTTGAGAATATACCTAAAGTGACTATAAGTTTGATTATTATAGATGACTAATTACTAATCCACATTTCTTAATTATACATTACATTTTTAAATAAGTACAATAAGTTAAACAATAGTAGAAACATATATACAGTATAACAAAAACAATTTTAAATGTGTATCAGTATACAAAAATCCATACCAATGTAAAATATTTGAGATTAATAGTTGTTTTTTAGTTTAAAGTCAATTCAATAATCTACTCTTTTATTCTATCCTGTCCAGACTTCCAAATAAAGAACAATTTGTAGTTGCATATTTACATAAATAGCTATTGGGAAATAGTCAAGACCTCCTCAAAATACATGAAGAAATATAGGTAGTGGGGTAGCTATAGGTTCTGACGATGGTCTATGGTGTAAAGATAACATACATTAGATTCTACCCCCCAATGTATCTCCTCTATGCAGAGCTTTGAAATCTTTTCATAGGTGCACCTGGAAATAGGTAGAGAGCAATCCTATCTGCACCATTTGCAAAGCGGAGAGGAGGCTGGGTATGTTTTCCAAGGTTAATTTCCTGGCTCTGCTAAGGTACTGTGGTTATGTAAGATGTTATCGCGGGGCTGTTGGATGAAGAGACACAGAAACTTCCTGTACTATTTTTTGAAACCTCTGTGTTAGTCTAAAATTATTTCAAGCTTTAAAAACTGGACACATTTTACTGAAAATGGTTTCAAAATTGGGGCAGACTATAGAATACTAAACCATCGTGGGAATGAAAGTCTCTCTGCTGTATGCATCAACAGGAATCTTGGGAGCATAATGAGGAAAGTGTGAGTCATGGGACAGGGTTTGAAATATAAATTCAAAAGACTTGAAAAACTTGGGAGTGTTGAGAGACACATATAAACTACTATGACTGGAAGAAAAACATAGTTTGGGGTTTCTGAGTGGAAGAAGGAGAAAGAAGCCCCTGGGGCATTGGAAATATTAAGAGGTAGGTGTGTTTTCATTATGGTAACAATTTCTTTCTATGTTCCTCATCTCTCAACAGATGGGCCAGAAAGATGCTGTGCAGAAGAAAGTCTTTCTAGTGGGGTTGTCAAATCAAGGTTTATAGTGGCTATTTTTTTTCTATCACATGGAGAATGCCTGATGTCCAAGGACAGAATACCCCTAGGAGACAAAGGAATAAAAATGTAGGAGAGAAACTTGGAGTAGAGCAACTCTCAGCATCCGAGGCTAAGATTCCTGCAGCATGAAGACCTCTGTAGTGGGAAATCAGAATCTACCCAGGTAAACACTTGTGATGTCAAGGAACTGAATCCCATTGGGGTGTGGCTCCATTCCCCTGCTCGTCTCTTTCCCTTTTTATCACACCAGGATCACTTTTGTACCATAAGTGTTTCTGGAATAATAAACATTACCAGATTATATTGAGAAGCGGTTAAAAAATCTTTTGCCAATAGACTACACTGTGTGAACAGAGTCCTGTCCAAGCTACAGGAGCCAACCCAGCTTTTGTCAACTGAACTAAAAGAATCATCATGGTTACCCCCGTTGGGCTTGGTGCCAAGTCCCATGACCTGACTCAGAGCCCCGCAGGTCCTTTGCCTCCATTCCCCCTTCCCAAATGCCTACCCTGCTTGCATGTGAAGAACCAGACATTCAGTGGGAAGGTCAAAGGAGCGCAGTAGGGTGGTCAGGGCTGAATTAGCCTTGCCAAGAAGACCTCGCTTTCTCTATCTGCTGTGGGCTATTGCTCTTGTACACTTTAAAGATTTGTTACTTGTATTGGTTTAATAAAATGCCAATTGGTCAGTAGCCAGGCAGGAAGTATAGTTGAGGCAACCAGACTAGAAGAATTCTGGGAAGAGGAAAGGCAGAGCAGCAGATGTCAGCCAGATGAGAATGCTGCAGTAATTAATATTAGCCTTTGTGTGTTTATTTGGAACCAAGTGGCTGCAGGACCAGCCAGGTGGGATAAAGAAACCTCTGACTACACAGGCCACACCTTAGCTTGCTTTCTCTCACCTAAGTGATGTCCCCATGACAATGTCTTAATATTAAGACACAACACAGCCACCTACAAACTTCATATCAGAGAACTATAAAATGGAATCAATAACAACAAGCTGAAAAAAAAAAGCTTAAAAAGCCCACCCCAGTATCTCATGATGTTTTACAACATTGTGCTGGGCAGCATTTGTCACTATCCTGCACGGCATGTGGCCTGTGGACAATGGGTTAGACACACCTGCCAGAACTTATTTCAGCCCTTGCTTGGTGATCCTGAGATAGCAACTGACTAGGAGCAGAAGTTGGGTGGAACCTGGGAGAGTTCTCCTGTCTGGTACCAAACACAGCATGCTTATATCCCAGAGGGATGATCTCCATCCCCAGGCACTCTAAACCAAAGAAGACTATGGAAATAGGAAGGTTACAATGATTTGAGTTCTAGACATTAATTCGAACTTTCAGTGACTATTCCCTAAGCTTTGAGTGAGGTCCTTGGCATTCCAGATGGAGCCTGAGCTACTGCTCCCATGGAGTTCATTGTGAGGGTTTAACGAGCCCAGCCGTGGGAGACTCTGGTGGGTACACTCCGGGGAAATTCACCAATTTATTGTAGGCATGGGACACATTTCACTCCTGGCTCTTTTTGTATAACACACACCTGTTGTATTTGGTTTATGGCCCAGACTTTCAGGCCTTAAGGTTCTGAGTCACAGTCCCACAGAAACACACACAGTCCCACAGAATCACATAGATGCTTATATTACTTTTACGCTGATTGACCTGGAGTCCAGGCACCGGGGCCCAGGCACATAACTTGCTAACTCTTTACCCTTAAACTAACCCATCTTTCTTATCTTGTTCTTATCATGTGGCTTGATACCTTTTCTCAGAGCAGCATTTCAGCTTCTTTCCTCTGCATCTGCTGCCATCTCCTCATCGTGTCTCTTGTGTCTCTGTTGCATCCCTGTGGCGTGCCTCTCTGCTCTGCTTTGAGATGTTCCCAAAGTTTTCTTACTCTGGTAGCCCTGCCCACACTTCCAATTTGCCTTTGGCCAATCAGCATTTTTATTAAACCAGTAGGTGGGACAATTATTTACAACAGAACAGAACACAACCTCACTACACACACCACACATTCAAGATGTTCCCAAATAAACATTCCCTGAATGGCCAGAGGTCAAGACCAGCAAGAGAGAAAGAGGGGGCTTCGTAAGGCACCTATTAACCAGATGTTTTAGACTGGGCTGTCCTGGGAATGCATCTAGTCCTAGTCTGGCACCTTTGCTCCCACCCTGTTGTGTATGCCCAGCAGAAGTGACGAGGAGGTCATCTTCATATCCTCTTGGAGATCATTATACAAATAAACCTAAATAGCAGGGCAGAAAAGTGTAGTTAGACTGGGGGTCTGAGGGTCAAAAAAGGTTAGGCACTGTCCTGGAGTTAGTGGAGTTGGCTTCCACCAGGCCTTCTCTCCCATAGAGCTGACTAGGAATCAAACCAGTGCATAATTGGCCAGATCTGCCTGGGGGCAACCACAGACCCCTCACCATGAAGAGTCTGGGCCGAAATGGAAGGGCAAGCTAGAGGGCACCAGGGGCGACAGATGAGCCCCACCCTGTCTGTGGCAGGTATCCCCACGTCTTCCTACTGGCCCCTCCACCACCCATTGGCCCTTTCCTGCCTGTCCTGTCCTACCACAGCTCTGCCCATCTGTGTCTGAGACCGAGGAAGGGACCCGCACCCAGATGTCAAAGACCAGAAGCAAATGTCCCCCCACCATGTCAAGTCTTGTTTTTTTTTTCTAGGTGGGTGGTTGGGTGGGGGGGACAGAAGTAGCCAGGCCCAGCCAGAAGCTCCAAGTGGAGCACCTCTCCTGGGCAAAAGGCGGGGTGGCTCTCCCAGGTGGGCTGCGGGGGGAACGGGGAAGGGCGCACGCCCCCCAAACCCCGCAAGCCCACCGGCCCCGCATGACATCAGAGGCAGGGGAGCGCGCAGAGCGCAGGCGCGGGCGAAGCAGGCGGGCGGGAGGGGGCGCGTGGCGCTGCTCGGGAGAGCGCTCCACCGCCCAGCTCGGTCCCTGCGCCCCGCTCCACCCGTGCCTAGCTGCCCGCACACAGCCTCGGGCGTCCACAGCGCGCCCGCCGCCCGTGCAGCCAGCGCCGCCCTCGGTTGCACCGCGCACCCTGCCTCCTCCCTTTCCGCCGTCGCCGCCGTCGGACACGCAGCCGCAGGCCGGGGCCGGGCCGCAGCTGGGGAGTCAGGGGCGCGCGCAGCCAGCCCTTCCCCCTCCGGCTCCCGCACCGCCCGCCGCCTCCCCTCGCCCTCCTACTCTCCCCTCCCTGCTCCTTCGCCGCTTCCTCCTCCTCCTCCTCTCCGGGCCCCAGCTGCCAGCACCATGTCCGCAGGGGGAGATTTTGGGAACCCGCTGCGAAAATTCAAGTTGGTGTTCCTGGGGGAGCAGAGCGGTGAGTACTCGGCTTATTCTCTCGGCTCGGAGCCGAGTCTTTTCCCCACGCCGCCCATTCAGTCACCCCACTGGGGACCCTCCCAGCCCGGCTCGCCAAGGCCCTTCCACGCCCGGGCGGAGGAGGAAAGGGATGCAGATGGGGAAATGGGGCCGGCTCGGGTGGGGCCGGCTGGGGAGAACCCGGGGTAAAGGATGGAGGTGGCTCCGGGGTCAGAGGATGAGAGTGATGGTGGGATCTGGATAGGGGTACCCCGTGCAGGTGCGTCTGGGAAGAGCGAGGGCGGCGGCTGGCTTGGTGGCTCTAGACGCCGGGTTCGCGGGCTCGCTGACTAGCTCGCACTGCGGCACCGGCTGCGGAGCATGGTGCAGGTGTCTGGGTGCCCGTGAGGGTGTGGGCGAGGGGACAGGAGCCTTTCTTGGGAGAACGAGGTGGGGCTGGGGACTGGCTGCTCCCACCCACTAAGATTGCTCCCGAGGGGGTCCTCTGTGGACCCTGCCCGGAACCAGGGGAAAGGACACATGCATCCCTGAAGCAGATGGCCGCTGGGGAATGGGGACACGACACCTGTCCCTTTTCGAAAAGAGTGGGTGTAAGTGATAGGGGAACAGAGCACTTAGGTCCCCTAGCTTACATCTGACTGAGCAGAAGGTTCTAGACCCACTGTCCTTCACTAATGCATTAGCCTCTTGGGCCTCAGGGGTGTGGATGGTAAGAGCGGAGATTGTCTCCATAGCAGGTGACTTGGGGGATGGTACAGAGGCATCTCATATCAAGGAGCTTGGCACTGGGCAGAGAAAGGCCTGAGCGACACGCCCTGCCTGGCTTCCCTGCCCCCTCCAGGGAGCATCAGTGGAGCCAGTGGATTCTCCCACCCCCATCTCCCATCTCACCGCCCTTCTTGGGGGAGGGGAGGTCACCGTGACAGACAGCCAGAGGCGAAGGAGGGGGAGGCTGAGGGTTTCTTTGCTGCCCAGAAGCCTCCCCACCCCAAGTATCTGAAACCCAGGTTGGTCCTAGGTGGGAAACCCAGATTGTAAAGCAACAACCCCTGTGATACCTGTAGGAAGGTGTGGCTCCATGAGAACCTTGGTCCAGGAGCCTCATAACCAGAGGTTTACAGACACAAACTGGGCTCTGAGCATTTCTGCGGGAGGAGAAGGGGATCCCCAGGGGGCGGGATTTCCACCTCTACTCTGTAAACCAGTACTGTTAGCTGGTGTAGAGCCCAAGAGAAGGAAGGCTGTGGGAGGACCTGGTGGGCTCAGGCACAGTGCAGCTATGACGCCGTGGGGGGGGGGGCTGTAGGGGGTCACATGGCCACCTCTGTCTGCTGATGCTCAGTACCTGAGATGGAGGGTTGGGATCAGAAGTAGTTGCCTGTCCTGAAGAGATGGGTTTGGGGCATTTCAGCTAGATAGTTGGATTTGATTTCCAGTCCTTTGTAGACTCCATTGTCACAGAGGATGCCTCTGGCCCCGGCTGTGTGGAAAGGATTTAGGTGCACCTCAACTGCAAGTGTACAGCAGCCTTGAGGTGGGAGCCTCATCTGTGTTGTCTTTTGCCTAATTTGAGGCCTCGTGAACACTCAGTTTCTGTCTCTGAAAAATGGATGGCTTGAAGGAGCCCAGTGCCTGGACTATACTAGAGTCTCAAAGAATATGTGTTTATTTCTAGTCTGAACACACTTCCATAAAGAATCATACGTAATGAGTTTGAATGAAAACTCTGGGCTCCCTTAGAAACAGCACTGATGGGTGCTGAGAGTGTTCTACCGACCCCTTACAGGTCTGAAGTTACACAAATGAGAGACTACCTTTCCCTCCATGCTCGCGTGGAGAGGGAGCTTGGATACCCATTGTGAGTTGTGAACACTTCGGGAGCAGAAATCCATACAATTCCCATTCCCAGCCTACCATTTTTCACTGGGGTGTCACTGGGAAATAAGATGACCTTCAATGGGGGAAGCCACATCCAGAACCTCTGTGAGGAAATGTGGGCTCAGGGATAGTTGATTTGGGTGACCTTGTGGGAATGCTGGGCTAGTTGGTTGGGGGTAGGGTTCATGGGCCCTTGGAACATGGGCCATTAGTGAGATTGACTGCTGGCCACCTTGTTCCCTTCTGGCAGACGCCCAAAGCCTCTGAATAGGTCCTTCCACTTAGTTGTGTCATTAGTGAGCTGTTTACCTCAGGGTTACAGAGCTTTCCTTGTCTGTGAGCTACAGAGGTTATGTGTATCCCCAAGCCTGGTGGGGTGAGATTGCTGCCGATGTGGTCCTTACCTGTGCACAGTTTTGCATGTTAGCATCTTCTGCAGCCGGTGCTGTGGATGGAGGCTCCTGAGGTCTGATCCAAACCCTATCCTCGCTCTCCCTTTTATGATCTCAAAGGCCCCTTGCCTTGTGTAGCAGGCACTTGACCCAGCTGAATTCTGAAGCATCAGCTTGCCTGTCTGAGCTGAGTCTGCTGGTGATGGAGGAGGAAAAAAAGATATCTCCTGATCTCCATTCCTGGCATTGTGGCGGTATGCCCCTAGGCTGGTGGGCATCCCTTTAGACTGGGCTTCAAAGAGGACTGTCAGGCTTGGAGCAGGGTAAGAAAGAAGATACTGTGGGGCAGATAATCAATCACAGGTAGGCATGCGGCCTTCAAAGGTACCAAGGAATTGGTTCAAATGGGAAGCCTTTGATTGCCCCCTCTCTGGAGCACACCTCCAGCCTGGAACAACGTGACAGCAGAGTGAATGGTATCACATGACCTATTGCTATAGCCGGAGGCAGGGGGCAGTGCCAGTCCCACATTGGGGGTGCAGTCCCAGTCCCATACTGTGTAGGATTCTGGGCAGGTGCTGTGGACCTAGTCTGAGGTATTTCTTTGCATCAGGGAGGCCATGCAGTCCTACAGGTGCTGAGGTAGCTGTCTGAGTCTTCCTGACTAATTCTAACATGAATGGCAGTGCTGGGATACACAAGCGGGTGACACAAACCAGTCTGGTTTGGAACACTTGGTAGCATTCAGAAAAGACAGGTAGGAGCAAGTGTCTGAGGGGAGGTAGACCTGCAGGGTTTCTAGCTGCCTCCCAAGTTGTCAGAGCCTTGATGGGCATCTAGACTCCACCAGACCTGTGTGCTGAGGAGAGAGGGAAGGGAGGAGGGACACAAGGCAAGCTGTATGCTTTCCCAGGCTGAGGCCAGCAGGCCAGCCTGGGCCTCTGTAGGCCAGCCTGGGCCTCTCTCTGTAGGCCTGCATGGGCCTCTCTCTGTAGGCCTGCATGGGCCTCTCTCTGTAGGCCTGCATGGGCCTCTCTCTGTAGGCCTGCATGGGCCTCTCTCTGTAGGCCTGCATGGGCCTCTCTCTGTAGGCCTGCATGGGCCTCTCTCTGTAGGCCTGCATGGGCCTCTCTCTGTAGGCCTGCATGGGCCTCTCTCTGAGTACAAGGAGCAGGAGCTGACTGAGAGACTTGTCTTTCCTTAACCAGTTCTGCAGAAAGTACAGATGGAGGCACAGGATTTGAAGAGTGAGTTAAAGGGGTTAGCTTGCTGGCACCCAGTAGAGACTGAGCCTCTCCAGTTCCTCTCCAGTTAAGGGTTAGGGAGCAGCTGTCCCCAGGCTGAGAGCCCTGTTCCCTGCAGCCTCCCTGCTCACCAGCACACAACTACCTATACTAGCTTGGTGATGTGCCCTCCCCTTCCAGAACCTTCTTTTCTTCTTTTAACTCCCAGGCCTGTCTTGCCACAAAAGGTCACAGCTTTATTTCTTTTTTAAATAAGCATTAAAAAAAACCCAACAAACTGGTTGTGAGATGGCACATGTCTTCTCTTGTCTCAGTTAGCTAAGGGTTTTTAAGATGTTTATTTTCCTTTTAGGGTACCCAGATTCTGATGGGGTTTTAAGCACTAAGTGGGAGACCAGAGCACTTCTAAAGGATTGTGTCTTCGTCATCTCCTGCTCCCCATCCACCCCCTGTCTGTGGGCTGTGTGCTCACCGAATATCTTGATTTGAAGATGATGACATCCTTGATATGTGAGATTTGCTGATGGACCATCAGCACATTGACAGTGAAGGAGTCAAGGCAGCTTTGTGTAGTTTTCCTTCACCCCGGCACCTGCTACTGTCTCATGCCAGAACTTACCAGGGACACTGGGCAGTTTTAT
The DNA here is from genome assembly GCA_004025045.1 of Sigmodon hispidus. NCBI lineage: Eukaryota > Metazoa > Chordata > Mammalia > Rodentia > Cricetidae > Sigmodon > Sigmodon hispidus. The sequence continues at coordinate 98,987 of PVIH01000852.1, read as the reverse complement.
TTTTCTTCAGAGAACTGCATCATTGTGCCATAGTCATGCCCAATCATCTGAGATTCTTAAGGATCCCCAACTCCCTTTATCTCTCTGAAGAAATACGGGGGTGCTTCTGTCCTACCAGAGGTGGGAAAGCCAGAGCAGAGCAGATCTCTTGGGGACCAGGACTTAGTCACCAAGCTGTTCTGTGCCTCCATGGCTCATCTTGCTTTTTCTTTCCTTTCAACTTCTCTCTCCTTACCCCCACCTTCGAATGCTAACACAAAAGAGAGAACCTTAGATGTTGGGTACTAATCTAGAACTCTTGATTTTTGTTTGCTTAAACAAGTGTGTAAGAGAGAATCACATGGACACTAAGATGAATGTATCAGTGTGTTGTTACTACAGGCTAGCTTTGTAAGGAAAGAGGTTTATTTAGCTCACACTCTGAAGTCAAGGTCAGGCTGCTGGCAAGTGGCTCTGTTCTGGTGAGGCTATCATAACAGATGACATCATAGTGATGGGGTGATTATGAGAGCATGGGGTCACATTAATACAGAAGGTTAGGTAGCTTCATAAGCCTTTCCTAACCAAACTTCAGTGCATCAAAGACTTCTTAATAAGTTTCTTGTCTTATTTGTGTGGAGGCTTGGAGGATAGGATAGTGGACAAGGGTCTTATATAGGCCTCATGGCTTTGAATTCCCTGTGTAGCTGAGGATGACCTTGAGACATCCTACCTCCACTTCCTGAGTGCCAGGGATTGAATCCAGGGCCTCATGCATGCTAGATTAAGCACTCTATCATGTGAGCTAAATCCCCTGGTCCCACATCTTAAAAAGACCCATTACTACATGAGGGCAAAAACCACATCCAGACTAGAGACTTGAAGGTTAACCTGTATGCAGCACAAGAGAAAATGGCACCAGGAGTGCCACAGATAGATACAAGAGAATTTACCAGTAGAGAGATAACTAACATGTGCTGGCTGTGCCCTATAGTGATGACCAGCTTTTGGATGATATGATTGTCATTATTTATAGTTTCTAAATAGTTATAAATTATTTAAAAATACAACAAAATGACTTCCTGCCCTTGTCTTCCCCACAGCATCCCTAAAATCAGTCTATGTTGCCCTGATACTGTTGGCAGACCCAAGAGATTGTATATGTTGCATCCAACCTGCACTTCCCACCCAGTTTCTCCACTCAGTGTCCTTTACTATTGCTGGACATACAGGGCTGCCTGGTCTCTATATAAATAATTAAATTGTTGGGCAGGACCATGGAGGGAGTTGAAAGGTTAGGTAGAACAGAAAAAGCCATAAATAGAATTGGACTACTCTCCTGGACAGTGTGGTGTGTGTGTGTGTGTGTGTGTCTGTCTGTCTGTCTGTGATCCTTTATTGTGTCTCACTGTGCAAAAGGGAAAATAGAGGGACTCTTGGTGGAGGTTGCCAGGGAGAAGCACCAGACACGCCCTGAGATGGGCAGCTCTTTTGTTCCAGCCAGAAATACAGGCTGCTGGGAAACGTGGCTCCAGGCAGGGCCTGGGGACTTGAAGTCCCAAGGGGACTGGGAATGGCAAGCAGTCTTTGTTTCTAGAACCAGGGAAGGGGTGGAAGCTAGTTCACTTCTCAGGGCTCCTGAGGAGATCTATATTATATGGCTGGGCTTCAAAAGCCCAGTCTTCTTTATTTCTATAACTTTTGCTTGAAATTAGAGGTATCATCTTAAAAAGTAAAATTTTGTTGCCATGAGTATTTTTTATCACTTTAATAATGTAGTTTATTTTTAGTATAAAACATATTTATTCTGTTCTCTTGGTAACAAGACCAGTGGGAGCCCAGGTAACTGGGGCTACGTGTGTTGGCCTGGCAGTGTCTCCAGGGGGTGACATACCCAAGGGACAGGCTTGGGTCCTGAAGGATATAGATGATATTGTCACCCTGAGGGTAGAACTGGCTCTTTAAAGTGGTCTCCAAGAGGGCTGGAAAGATGGCTCAGCTGTCAAAGACTGGGCTCACAACCAAAACTGAAGGCTGCTTGTCCATGGCCTTCTTCCTTACCCTCAGGTGGTGCCAGGTGCCTCAGGTCTGTCTGCCCCAGGCTCTCCAGGAGCACTTTGTACCTTTCTGGTCACCCCATGAGAGGCATGCAGTGATAATCATTTTGTGGTTCTTGAGGAAATGGCTTGGAGACAGCTGTTCCTGTCTTCTATTAGTGTAGCAAGATTAGAATTTGGGGCTGGGGCTGGAGGGATACCAGGAAAGTGTGAACTTTGATGCCTAAAACTCACATTAAAAAGTAGGGTGTGACTGGATGGTGGTATCACACTCCTTTAATCTCAGCACTCAGGAGGCAGAGGCAGGTGGATCTCTGAGTTAGAGGCCAATCTGGTCTACAAAGTGAGTTCCAGGACAGCCAAGGCTGTTGCACAGAGAAACTCTGTCTTGAAAAAACAAAACAAACAACAAAGGGTGTGGTGGCAGCTTTTTATAATCCTAGCACTGGGGAGGTAGAGGCAGGTGTATCCCTGTGGCTCACTAGCTAGCCAGTCTACTAGGTGAGCCCCAGGCCAATGAGAAACTCTGTCTCAAAAAAGGGGATATGTTTGAGGAATGACACCTAACGTTGCCCTCTGACCTACACACACATACACTCACACAACATAGTCACATACACACACACATACACATACACACTCACACAACATACTCACATACACTCACACACACCATAAACATTTAAACCAGGCCATTGTCAAAGTCAGGCCTATGCCCAGGAGCAGAGACATAAGAACGTTGAGGTCTTAGGAACATGAGTTCTGCTGTAAATGACTCAGAACATCTGAGTCATTTTGCTGAAGAGGAACCAGCACATCTCTGTATGGAGCAGGCCATTTTGGAGCCTAGCACAGGATAGACAGGCCTTTAAGAAGACAGCAGGGTTTCCATGAAGGAGGCTGGTGGCTCTGGCATTGGGTGGTAGACACTTGTGTCCTCACACACAGTGAATTGCTTACTTGGGATGGTTTGAAGGGGGCCAACAGAGAATCAGCCTTCAGCCTAATTCTACTGGGGACATGCTGCCCAGAGTGTAGCTGGGAGCCAGTTACCAACAAGGGATGATCCAGTCAAAGTGTCTTGTCAAACCACCTGCTGTGGACTGTGTGTGTGGGGTCTGCAGTGTCCTGGAGACACAGATGACATTTGTCCCCAGCTGCTGGTGTTGAATGAGCCCCAGCTCCACACTGGCTCCCAAGGCCTCTGGGTAGGAGGCTGCTTGGGCTAGTGGAGCTTAGAGTCTACTTCTGTAATTCTGTGCTGTACCAGGCATGATGCCAGGCATATAATAAGGCTTCACAGCCTGGAGATGAGCGTGCTGCAAGCGGTGGCCATGCTGGGTAGGATCGGGGTTAGCCAGCTCTGCTCTGGCACCTCACTTCTCATGTGTTTGGTCCATCCTCTACTTCCTGTTTCCAGAAGGCATTTCTTCCACTCATGGATAGCCTAAGACAAGGTAGTCAGAAAGATGATTGCTCTCAAGCACCTAGGACTCAGATAAGGAAAGAGCCAGAACCAAGGCAGTGTTAGTGATCTCGCCTAAGGTTCCCCTCGCTCCAGCCATCACTATGTCCAACCTCCTGAGTCCAGCCTGGGCTTCTGTTCCAGCTCAGTCCTGACTGTCTGGATGGTGTTTGGGGTGCAGTAGGACCATGCATGCTCATTTCCCTCAGTTCATGATCTTGCTGGAATTTCACAAAGATCATATGTGTGAGTACACAGCGTGTGATTAAAGCTCAGTGCCAGCTGGCTTTGTTAATAAAATCGTGACAGAAGCCTCCGTCTCCCTCACCTTGTAGCTGTTAGGGAAGGAGTATAGTGGCGTGCAGCATTTCTTCAGGTAAGCTGCGGCCCACAGCCTCAGGGGGCACAGTAGCTCAGCCCATTTGACAGTTTTACAAAAAGGGAGCTTTGAGAGGAGGAGGTGTCTGTATCCAGAAGAGTCCAAAGGCCACAGCTACTCAGCAAGAAAGAGACCTGGGCCTCTAGCTTAGTGTTTGGCCCTTCTCATCCCTCCTCCTCAGGGGCAGGAAGTGGCACTGACTCACAAGCCTACCTTCTCAAGGGCCGCTAAAGCCCTTCATGGGGAGAGCACTGCGTCTTCCCCGAAGAACTGAGGGGGCAGAAGTCGTGTGTGATGTGACTTAAGACATATGGACCGTTCAGAGCGGCTCTCGGCCTAAGGTAAGAGGGAAAAAAACCCCAATTGTTATAAGTAGGAAACATTATATACAGAAGCAAGGCTGTGGCCCCCAGTCTGCATGAGGAAGCCAGGGAAAGCTTCTCAGAGATTTTCCTGCAGACATGGAGATGCAGGGGAAAAGGGCTCCCAAGGCGGTAAAAGGCTTAGGGCTTCTGGAGAACTGGGCCCTCCCTTGCATTCCCACACTGGTGTTTGAGCCCTTCCTATATTGAGAGGGGATCCATGGATGCTTGGACAGAGGAGGCCCATGCTCATGGATTAGGAGACAGGCAGAATGTGGCTCATTTGAAGGTCCAAGTGACTGAACTAGAGATGTTCATCATAAAGATGAACATCAGAAAGGATGTTCAGAGAACAGAGTGGGCTTTGGGAAGTGGAAGCTCAGTCCTCTGTCTGGCTCTGGCCTGCTTAGTTGGGTGGACACGTTCTGTCTGCTTGGTCTGAAGAGAAAAGCCTTAGGACAATGAAAGGAATAGGGGAGGAGTCCCAGGCTCCTCTCCACACTGCATTCAGATGTCCCAGAACCAACCGCCTTGAGCTCTCCTATCTCCTGTCTCCACAGTAGCCTGGGCTCCTGGTGGCTTTGACCTTGGCGGTGGGAGTGTACCAGGCTGCAGAGTCTTTCCAGACTCTCCTCTCTCCCTGCTGTTCAGGCGGATGTGGCAGCCTCTTGTTGGTCCCCCTTGCTCATCCCTCCTCTTGTGGGGTGTTTGTCTCACAAGTCCTTTGCTTCCTCTTCAGCTGCTGTCTCCCCTAAAAAATTAGGAGATTTGATAATCTGTGCACAGCACAGATGAATAGAAAGAGCCTGGGTGTAGGCAGAGGACTGCCACTCTTGAACCCATCCCTAACTGGAAAAGAGTAGTCTGTTGGGATCAGCTGGAGACTGGTTTCAGCCTTGATGACTCATGACCTTTGCTCCCCATCCTTCCTGTCTTGGCAGTCTTCCTGGTAGAGCTTTGGCAGCATGAATGTGCCCCGATTGCTTTGTCTGCGATGACAGCTCATAGTGCCACTCATGGCCCCTTGAACAGTAGTTCCAGATCTATCATCTCTAAGGTCAGGGTGGGTAACACTTTGCTGCGTTAGTGTGTTTAGCAGAGGAAAAAAGAACACCTTGGACTTGTTCAGCGTCTTCTGGACAGGCAGGAGTGGAAGCTAGAAACCCGTCCCTGGGTTCAGGAATAGATTGCTGTAACTGTGACATGTGCACCAGAGCCAAGTCCCAAGGATCAGGCAGATGAACTTCTGGCTATCTCTGAGAGAGGAAGAGAAACATTCCACCTTGACCCTGTGGTGAGGAGGAGTCGAACACAGAACAGAGCATTGGGCACATTTAAAATGCATTTTCCTCTCATTCTCTTCTCCCTGTCAACTATGGTGACAAGGGAGGAGGGAGCTACAGGTATAGCCAGAGGGAAGAGAGAGACAGACAAGGCTGGGTGGAGTCAGGGAAGATGAGCTTACAGCCTCCAGCACAGGTCAGCATAGCAGCCATGCTAGGGCTTGCTGGCCTCCCTGGGGCTTCCAGAGCCAGGATGTTTGGCACATCTTAGTAGTGGTACCAACCATCCCCGGATTCTGACCAAGTCCAGTCAAAGGCTGGAGACTCTGTCAGAGTGCTGCTGGTTCTTGGACATATGATATTGTCACTGTGAAGGAAGAGGACTGTAGCTTGGTGGGGCATTTGTGTGTGGGGGGATTCGAACTGGCACTTGCTAGAGGACCTCCATCAGCCCTGCTGTCCCAGCACTTCCTGTAGGCAGTCTGAGGGGAAGGGGACTGAGCTTCACCTCTTCCTCCCCCAGGGGTTTTTTGCTCTATTAACAGATTAACATGTATCTATAAAGTCATTTCTAGAGTCTGAGCTCTCCTCTGGCTTCTGCTCTTCTGTGGAGAATCCTCCCAGGAAGGGCTTCACTTCAGGGAAAACCCGCTCCCAAATTATGCTTAAGTTCCTAACACATCCTACATGCAGCCCTAGGCTCTGTAATTCTCGATGCTGATTGGTCAGGTTTCCTCCCCCTTCCCCACACCCCAGCATAGATAGAGATAGTTCTGCAGGTCACTGCCCAGATCACAAGGAGCAGGCGGCCTGACGAGGAAGCCACCTGGCCAGTCTCCACATCCTTTTCTACCTACCACATCAGAAAACGGCAGAGCCCCACATGCGTGGCCAGGAAAACTCAGCTCTTCTCCAGCTCTGGGAAGAGAAGGGATGCTAGAGCCGGCACTGTCTGGTGTCTGCTCTTTGGGGGCCCAGGTGTGGTGCGGGGGAGTTGGGCAGAGGTGTGCACCAATGCCTGGACCAGTAGACACTGCAGAGAAGCCCTCTGTTCTGCCCTCAGAGAAATGTCTGAAGGTTAGGTGATCCAGGGGAGGGAAAGGCAGCCCCTACGAGTCCTGTCTTCTCAAATGTCCTTCCTCTGAGTGCAGATAGAACTTTGACTTGCTGCTAGCCCTACGGTATGGCGATGGTGGCAAAAGGTCACTCGCTGAATTGAGCTATGTTATTGGGAAAAATAACAGGATGTTTTATCCTTTGACTATTTCTTTTTATTTATTAATTAAATGTTATTCTTTACAAATATCATACATGTATAGAATGTGCTTTGATCATATGCATCCCTTATTTTCCCTATTTCACTTCCCCCAGGAGACTACACCAGGCATCTTTACCCAGGTCTCTCCACCATATACCTTGAGACAGGGTCTGTCAGTGAACCTGGAGTCACTGATTGGCTAGGTTAATAAATCTACAAATATTAGAGACATGTGCTGCCAAAAACAAAACAAAACAACAGCTCCTGGCTTTTCACATAGGTGCTGGGATTTGAACCCAGGTCCTCTTGCTTGAGTGGCAAGCCCTTTACCCACTGAGCCATCTCCCCATTCCCTCTTGATCATTCTATTAGAAAACTAGTCCTCCATGAGTCATAGAAATAAGCTGTGATACTGTGTAGGGTGTGTTTAGAGACTGACTGTGTGGCTGGGATCTGTGGCTGATCTCTAATAAGAAAGTACAGCCACCAACCAGCAAGAGAATGAGCCTTCGGTACCACAACCATGAGGACCTGAATTCTTGTCTCCAACTTCAAGTTTGGAGCAGGTCTCTAACTTCACAAAATAAATACAGCCTGGGAGACACCTTGTTTGTGACCTTAAGAGACCTAGTAATTGTTACACAGTAACAGAGAGGAGAGAGATTTTCAGGCAGGGAGTGCCTTTATCAGAGAAGGCATGGAGTTCTCAGGAGGGATCCATGGCCTGCTCTGGGTTAAGCAGCTGTCCAGCCTGATCTATGAAGCCCTGATGCATGATCACATTCTTCTTGTGGCCCCAAATAAACCTTGGTTTCTGGAGTTCTCTTTGTCACATGCAGGGCTAGAACATCCTGTAGGCCTTTCCTGCCATGTCCTTGTGTTTGGAGGCCCCTCGGATCGATGGCCCTCCCAGGACCCAGGCTGCCACACTATGTTGTCTTCTACTGACTCTTGGCACTTCCTGTTACATGTTTCCACTGAGGTTGTAGCAAGCAAGAGTCTTCCTGGCCTGGGACACATTGGTGACCTCTGGGTCTATATCAGTGGCAAGGAGTAAGAAGAAAAGCTTCTGAGGATGAGCTGTCTCAGTTGTGCATTGGAAGAGACAGTGCCTGGCTGTGGTCCTGATGCTGTGTTGGCCCTTCGTCTCTGTCTTCACATCTCTCTCACATGTGAAGGGTAGCATGGTGCTAACTGGCAAACTAGGATACTCTCAGTCTCTATGGGAACAGGGGTGGGGGTGGGGACGCTTCCAGGGCTGCCTCTCTGGACCCCAGTTTTTCTTCTTGTCTTCTGCAGACCCTCACACAGATTCTCACCTTACTTCTGGCTCAGGAGAAGCATTGATTCTGAACCATCGGCTCCGGAGTCCTCTGTGGCTTCCATAATGGGGCTGCTTTTGAGAATGGCTCCTTGGAGACCCAGAGCTTACAGTGCGGCATGAGAATCTGGACATTGCCCTGGTTCCCTGGCTTCTTCATCTAGTCTGGTGCCTGAGTAGATGTTCCACAAAAGCTGGAGGCACAGCAGTTCTTCCTACATTCCGGGCGGCTCATTTTTACTCACAGGCCCAAGAAGCCTGAGGTCTACAGAGTGTTTTTTTTTCTTAGAGACAATCGTCCTCATGGTACTTCAACAGGAGACCTGCCCCCTCTTCAGGGGTCATTACATATGCCTAAGAAGCAGGAGGATGGTTGGTTTTGGCAGAATGGGAGGTCTAAAAGTTTAACTCTTTGGATCCTCTTTTTAGCTGGCTTGAGGGGGACAGAGCTGGGTGTCTGTTCATCTTCACCTGAGCCAGAAGTAAGGTGAGAAGCTTGTGAGGGTTTGCAGAGAACAGAAAGAGAAGTCAGGGTCCACAAAGACAGCCCTGGAAGCAGGCCCCTATTCTCAGGGAGATGAAGAGCATCCTGGTCTGCCACTTGGCACCATGCCACCCAGCCCAAGAGTTCCTCTGAGAAGGGGGATAGACTTCTGGGAAGATGCCTGCCATCATCAGTCATCTGCAGACTTCTTCCACACTCCTGAGCCAGCTCGGTATCATTGTCATGATAAAGTTTTTACACCTATAGGTTATTACAAGTCTCTCTGACACCTTAGGGAACACAGTTTTGCCTCTCAGCACTCTGTGTCCTGTCTTGTCACCTTACCTTTTCCTATTACTGAAGCTTTTAACATCACACCATCAGCCATGAGAAGAAAAGGATGAGCATGTCCATTACTTTACCAAGCTCATTGCTGGCTGAATCAAGACATCGTGTTAGATAAGCTATGAAATTGCATTAACAGGAATCCTTTCAAGAGATGGGGAAGGCGGGCAATGGGAATGTAGCATGCACATCTCCATGCTCTCCAGCATGCTTGTATTCATAGTGGAATAGTTCTGCAACTACTCAGAAGAATGGACACAGTTGGCCGATAGTGTCTGCCTGGAGTTGGGCTGAGCCTCAGGACTGAATGGAAGGGAGTACATTTGCCTATTCCAGTGTGACTGTCCTGGTAGATAAATACTCTTCAAACACTTCAAAGACCTACAAAATACAACATTTAAAATATTTTAAAAACTTAGACTTTTCTAGACAATGAGACAAGTCTGCTTCTGGCAGCATCAATATATTTCAAAACAATTGATAGACATTAAAAAAACTTCATGTAAAATTTACTTTGTGGCAAAAGTTAGCCACTGGATAAAAAACTGTTCTTATATTAACTACTTGACAATATGCTATATAAACTAAATATACAAGTTCCATAAAAAAGTGACTTCTAAACTTTGGCAGAACAAGCCAAAATGGTCTTTCAGGTTCCTGCTTTGCAAATAAAAAAAAAAAAACCAAAAAAACAAAAAAAAAATGCCAAACATCCTTCAAGACGCACAAAAAAGTGACTGACAAACTGTTCCAGATTTTCTACATCACTAAGAGATATGCCAGAGACTCTGGGCCTATAGGCTAAAGATGATGCCCCAATATTACAAAAGAACTCTGGGTGACTGTCCAGGCAGACAAGTGTCATCTCTGTCATTTCTAGATTTTAAAAGTTACTTGCACTTCCTGTTTATTTGAGTAATACTATATCCTTCTGTGGCCTTTGATGTAGCTGAAGATTTAAAAACTATTAGTATAGTTTTTCTTAATTATTTTTAAAGATATATTAGATAAAAAAACTCTAGACTCATAAAAATAAAATAAACAATAAAATATTTTCTTTAATTTTGTTAATTACAAATAGACTAAACATTATAACTATAATTCTTACTTAACTGTTTTGTAATATATAATTTTGCTATGTTAAAATTAAAACTTTTTACTAAATTTTTTCCAATCTAGTGGTAACAATAAAAAAAAATAAAAATAAAAACAAAACTTTTTTAATTAGACAAAAAAAGAAGTGTAGTGGAAATGTCTATATACAGTAAAAATCATTCTATAAATTAAAAAACTGTTTTGGCCTGCGTAGAGCACCATTTAAAAAGTCAGATAGTCTCCATCTAGCCTCATAAATATATATATATATATATATATATCTCCCAATTAAGCTAGGCCACACCATGGGCCACATGGCAAATAGATTAATAAAAATAAATTAAATTAAGATTTAAAAAAACTAGCTAACAATGTGCCTAAGACATAGGCCAAGCAACATAAAATTAATGTAAGTGTCTGAGTCATTTTTGTTAGACTTCTGGCCCAAAAAAAGTAAAAAATCTCTACAACACCAAGGGTTGCTGTGTGTACTGTGAATGGGGACCTGTCAATGCCATGTGTCTGGCATCCAGAAATCTTTACTTGGCCCTACATGGAAGACAACATACCTTCCTGAAGTTGCTATGAGTATTTCATACCACTCTGTGAGTCAGAAAAGATCCAGAACTGGATAGGCTGGCTGGGGGTGGAGTAGTTCTGCTACCTACAGAAGGGTGTCACGGTCTCAGGAGGGTCTTAGAAACCCTGAGGTGATATCCCTAGAAGCCCAGGGAAAACAAGACATTTTCACACAGACCTGTTGTATTGACTATGTCTGTACACACATCTATATGTGTATGTACAACATGTATCTCAAGTATGCACACATCAATAGAAACCTGTAATAAGATCTCACAGCAGCCTCTGACCCAGCCAGGTCCTGTTCCTCCATGAGACTTGAATAGTTGTGCAGTAATATTCCAGTTTATTGGGGAAGTCTCACCAGGGACTGTGTTAATCCCACCAGTCAAGAATAAGACCACTACCACAACTTAAAGCCAAATTTGAAGCAAGATTTAATTAAATGCTGGCCAGGTGAATGGGCTCTGGCCAATGGTGGAGAATCAAGTATGGCCAGGACTTAAGAAGGAAAAAACCCATAATTCATTGCATTTCCCATCAAGTCCAATCAGGGGCAAGCATACATCCTGCTGTACTTCCTGCGTGTGCACCTCCCACTCACATGTGATCAAGCACATCAGGTGCAGATGGGTGACACAAACTTGTTCAGGGGAGTGAAAACATGTGACTTCTTATCGCCCATAAACAGCAGCCTCCAGCATTTCAGGAACTATCTGCAAGGGGCTTATAGATCAGAGGCATTTTTGTTTTGTGGATCTCGTAGGTATAGTAATTAAAACTTAATAGTAACTTCTGCTCTCACAGATGGAGAGATGCTCAGCGGTTAAGAGCGTGGATGACCCAGAGGACCCAAGTGTGGTTCCCGGCACTCACATTGGGTGGCTTACAACCAGGTGTAACTCCAACTCCAGGGGTTATAATACCCTTTTCTGGCCTCCTCAGGCATTGCACTCATTATGTACACATATCCCCCTCTCACACACATGAGTAGGTACCTAAAAATAAAATCTTAAAAAAAAATGATGCTCACTAGCACATTGTTTAATCAGATACAACATTTCCTGAGTATGCCAAGTATCTCAGAGATGTGTGTATACATATAACTAAAATAATATTTCCCTTTAATTGTTTTTTATTTTGTCATACTTTTAGGCTTATAAAAAGTTACAAAAAATAATATAAAGACTTCACATTTGCCTTTACCCAGGACCCCAATTTCTAAACTTTTACTACCCTCATAGAATTCTTAAGGCTTTGGTTATTAGCCAGAGTGTGTGTATGTATGAGGAAGCCCAGAGAGGGTAGTAGCTAATATAAGGTCACACAGCAAGCCAGAGGTGCTGATGCCAAGCTTGTGCGACTGTAGATGCCTCCCTGACCTTCATTTCTTTTCTTGTTTGATAGATCTGTTAGCAGTGAGTTATCTTGGCATTTACCTGTCTTTATATCACTTTCAATTTTGAGATTTTTTTTTTCTGAGAATAACATTTGGAGCTGAGAATATCTCAAAGATGCCACTTCTTCAGCATGTCACCATAACTGGAGTTCTAGGCCAGTGGCCCAACTCTGAAGGTTCCAACATATCAGGTCCTCATCATTTACTGCACAGAAAGCATGTGAGAGTCACAGTGATGAAGCAGAGGATTTTAATGAACACCGCTGTGCTGGGAAGTGAACTCCATTAAGCATTTGCAGTTTATCTTCTGGGAACTGACTCGAGATTTAGGTTTGACCAGAGAGACCAGTGTGACTAGAGGTAAGAGGCATGCCTAAGTAAGCAGTCTTGGTCAAACTGGTCGGTTCTGGTTCTGCTGGATAGGTAACTGAAGTCCTTGCTTGAGGGGCAAGCCAGCTCCCATTAAACAGCTACTTCAATTGGTGGTGGGGATATGATGACACTCAGGGTGGCCATTCTGTGAGTCGCTATTCCAGGTAACTTGTGTTTCATTTTGTTGGGGGAGGCAGGTGTCTCAAAGTCTGACAGGAAGATGCTTTTATCTGCATCCTTTCTCGCTTTAAGGGGAATGAGGTCAATCAGGTATTGCTGGTTTTTGCACAGACCCTCCTTGAACGACTAACATGCCTGTGTCAGCGGTCTGAACCCAAATTGTTTGTTTGAGACAGGGTCTCACTAAGTACTAGGAATGGGCCTGTCGCTATGTACTAGAAACCAGCCTGTTTCTGTCTCCAGAGTGCTGGGATTAAAGGAGGCCACTGGGATACCCAGCTCTGACCCTAATTAAAGACAAAGACAAAGATGTGGGGTAAAAGCTTTTTGCTGCTTTAATTACTGCATGGGCCTAGTGAGGATCCGGGCTTTTTAGTCAAAAGCATTTTCCAAGTGCCTGTTGTATCATTTCAGAGTAACAAGGATTTTTCTCATAATCCTCTCAGACTTATTGTTATTTTTGTTTAGACAGTTATCTTCAGAGGAACTTAAATGGCAAAAGTCTTGGTATTCGCCCCTGGCCTGTCCATATCCACTGTTCTCTCTGTCAGTCCTCATTTCCGCCTGGCATCATTCCCCTTATGCCTGAAGAATTTCCATTAACAGCTTTTGTGATGAGTATCTGCTAGTGACAAATGCTGTTAGCTTTTGTATGTTTCTAAATAATAAATAAAATTAGCCTCCTTATCTTGCTTTTACTTTTAAGGATGCTGTCCCTGGGGATAGAATTCTTGCTATAAGTTTTCAGTCTCAGAACTTTATAGACATTTTTTCCATTTTTTTTTTTTAACCATAGGGCTGAACCAGGGTCCAGTGCTCACTGCCCACTACATTGTCTTCTTGCTGATATCACTTTAGGAGAAATCTGGGGTCCCCTTATCTTCTGATTATTGGTGTATAAAGAACCTCACACACCCCACCCTTCCACCCTCACCTTCTCTGTCTACCTTTAGACTTTTCTACTAACCACTGCCTATATGTAGCCTGGCAATGGTGCTTTTTGGTAACTTCCAGTAAACTCTTTTTTTGTTTGTTGTTTCCTCTCCCATGTCTTTCTTCTTTAGCCTTTGAGAAGGCAAGTCACATATATGGAAGATCACTTGACATCACCCCTACAGTTCACTGGTATTCTGATCATTTTTATTTCCTCTCTCCTACACTGGCTCATTTTAGATAGTATTTATCATTGTTCTCAGCTTCAGTGCTCTTTTCTTCTGTATAATCATCTCTGACATGGTAGTCTTCACTGCTAGAATGTTGATTTGTATCTTTAAAAACATATTCCTTGTCTCTGTTTAATTTTTGAACATATGGAATATACTTATAATAACAGTCTCATAGTATTTATCTGCTAGTTCTAGTGTGTTGGTTTGGGTTTGGTTCAAGCTTATTTTCTCTCTCTCTCTCCTTTTTATGTTCCCATTTTCAGAACTTTTTGCATGCCTGGCGATTTTTTTTTTTTTAAAGATTTTTTTTTTATGTATATAGGTATTTTGCCTGTATGTATGTCTGTGTACCACATGTGTGCCTAGTGCCCAGAAAGGCCAGAGAATGGCATGGAATCCCCTAGATCTAGAGTTACAGACAGTAATGAGCTACTAGGTGGGTTCTGGGAATTGAACCTGGATCCTCTAGAAAAGCAGCCAGTGCTCTTAACCTCTGAGCCGTCTCTCCAGCTTTACCTGGTGATTTTTTTAATTAGGTATCAGATAACATGAAATTGGTGTTACTGGGCTCTGTCTAATTTTCTATCCTATAAACATTCTGAAGATTTGTTAGTTGGGTCCTAAGCAGCACCTGGTGAATTGCAACCCACTTTGAGCACAGCCCTTCTGAGGTCTCCCTCAGTGTCCTTCAAGGGAGGTGACTGTGGAGGACAGGGACTACCCAGCCCTGTGTAGGCACCAACCGTGGCTTCCTTTGATCTGGAGGGCATCATTCCTCTGCCCCAGTGAGTTTCCTCACACACTGGCTACTCAGCACTCAGTCTGAGACATGAGAGAGACCCTCGTAGATGCTACCATTTTCTCTCTGGGCCTCCTCTCTGGACTCTGTCTTGTTGACTTCCTCTGGGCTCTCGACTCCATCTCCACCACCTAGGGATGCACCAAGTTTTCTCCAGTCTCAAGCATCATCTGTGGAGTATATGCCATTTGTTTCCTGTCTCTCTGGGACCACCATTGCTTAGAAGCCATTCTTTTAAATTGCTGATTTTCTGTATTTGTCTGTTATTTGAATGGGATGATGTTGTGACCTCAGTTACTCCAACATGACTAGAAGCTTAAGTCACTGAATCTTGGGTTTCTCATGTCTTCGTTTGTTTGGCAGAACACTAACTTGAACCCCTGACTGAAGGCTAACTTGGTCTGGTCATCAGCCTTGGTTTTTCGGTAGTGATAGCTTACCATTTGTGTAAGTGTCATACATATTGGCTCTTTGAGTGGCTATATAATTTCTATACTCCAGACCCTTTCTAAATTTTTTGGAACACAACTCATAAAAAACACCATCTCAATATCACACCTGGTTTTTGGGGTTTTTTTTTAATCACATTAGTAGAGTGGTACCCCTCTATCTGTCTCACTTACCTGTGGCCAGCTGAAGAAGTAGGATAACTGGTAAGATACCCTGAGTACAGGTGGTGGGGTAGTCATGTGACTTTAATAACAGTGAATTGTTGTGGTGATATATTGTATATTTAATAAAATAGTCTGGAATATCAGAGGACAGAACCACCCACAGAGCCAAGCCATGAAGGTCAGGGAGTGAGGACCCATACCTTTAATTCCATCACTAGGGAGGCTGAGACCAGTCTGGATCTCTGTGAGTTCAAGACCTAACTGAGCCAAACAGTGGTAGCACACACCTTTAATCCTACCTCTAGGAAAACTGAACCAGGAAGTGAGATGGCTGGGCGGGGAGAGAGAGAAGGAAGGAGTTCAGTTTCCTCTGCCTCTTCCCTTGTGGTCTGAAGACAGAGGTTTGGCGACAGGGAACATTCATGGAGAGAGGCCTGAAGAGTTAGTGGGCTGAGAAGTGGCTGTGGTTTGTTCCTGTCTCTCTAATATTTCAGCTTTTCCCCAATATCTGACTCCAGGTTTTTATTATATTACCAAATAGAATTGATGCAATACATTGTTTTGTTTGTAATATTATATTATGATTATTATCAATCTCATACACTAATTTAGAAATTAAACTTTATCGTGAGTGTATATACGTAAGAAGAAACATAGTTTACTATCCAGGGCTCAGTACTATCTGTGACAATAGGCACACTCAGGTCTTAGAATGAATACCCTGTGGATAAGTGAGGGCTGCTATACCATGAATCTTATAACTAGTCCCTCTGTGCTTTTTCAACTTTGACAGCAGGGAAGATGAGGAGGCCGCCATCTGGGGATGCTGTTGTGAAATATATTTTGATAAGCAAACTTTGCTCATACATTCTCTTTTTGCTAACCTGCCTTTTTTCCTTTCTGAATTTGTAATTGTAAACCATAGGCCTAATGTCACAATCTGGCTAACTTGAGCATTGGAAGAACAGTTGAACAGTTTGGGGTGGAAGGTCAAAGGCTCAGGCTTGGAGCAGTAGCCTGAGTCCCATAGAAGTGGTGTTGGGGAGAGGGAACCGACAGATGCTCCCAAACTCCTAGGGAACCTGCCTCTGACGGCAGAATCCAGATTGTGAGTTCTCCAACTCAGCAGGCTCACACCAGTCCTCTGGTAGAGTCTTGTGAGGGTCTCTGAAGAGAGAAGGCTACTGTGTGCTTCTGTGTGTTACAAGGTGGGTCTTCATTGGAGAGGCAAGCTGGAGCATCCCCAAACAATGGACATCCACAGGGATTGGGAGGTTTTTTGGTTTTATTAGTAAGAAGGTACCATATTCTGACACTCTCCAACATTTACATGTCCAAATATTATTTTTAAAAGTTATGAACAATGTTTTGGGCATGGAGAGGAATTACCTTAGTAATTAAACAAGAGCAGATATTCTTGGCACACAGCAGCCCTGAGTCAGAGAACACAACTGCTATCTCCTTGCAAGTTCCCCCAGCTCACCTCTGCCTTCCCACCACAGTAGAGAGCCAGAGTTCAGTCCTCTCCTTTGGCTTCAAGCTCTGGGCTGGATAAAGGGAAGTGGAGGCATAGGTAAGGTCTCAAGCCCTGGGGTAAAAGAGACCTTCTGTAACTTTCATCCTCCAGTATATCAAAGTCGATTCCGGTCTTAAAGACCATTTGACTCAGCCTCATTGGAATAGCAATGAGCCCAGGCAAAGCCAAGACACGTGTGGATGGCATATTGGCAAACTTTTTGGTCATGTCACCCCCTTAGTCCTCCATCATTTAACAAGCAGCTGTGGATACGAGCCCCGGCTGGGGCACCACTGTACCCGTCTCTCATGAATGGTGCCTTCCTCAGCTCTAGACTCTTGTCCCAGATCTAGCCCTCTGCAGTACTTCTGTAAGAATGTCCCAGACTCTGGCATCCGAGTCTGTTCTGGCACATGGTGTCTCTATTGCAGTGTCCTGAGGCCTACGCTGCAGAGCCACCTTCGGGCAAACCTGTCCTGTGTTTCCAGTTCGTGGCTTCCCTCCCTTAACCCTCGCCAGTCTGGTGGCCCCTTCTCTTTTCGCTGCCCATATCTTCCCTTAACTGAGTTCTATACCTACTACCATCCATCTAGCCCTAATGTGGTGCCCTCCAGACTTCAGGTGATAGAAGTTGGAGCCAGGGGCTCTGTGTCATTCCCTGACCTTTAACTGGTAAAGTCTCAGGTCAGAGCTCACTCTGCTTGCTTCCTGGTTCTGGTCTGTGGCTGGATTCGGCTTAGTTTTAGTGTCTTAGGGTTAAGAAGTAGGTAGGGTGCTCCTGTGGCTGATTCACCCAAAATCATTAAGTCTCATGGTGGAATTGGCCAGGACAAATGCCCCAAGGGTCTGCATGCGACTGAAGAAGAGGAAATCTCAGTTAGGTCTAAAAGGGATGATTTCCAGTGTCCTGGAATCTTATGAGGCTGTGGGAAAAGGGGAGGGGGCAAGTCCAAGACCAACGTGCAGGTTCCCAGGCTTTGCAGAGTAAAGGAGGGGATCTGGAACTGTGAAGTGCTCTCTTCTCTAGTATCCTGTGGACTGTACTCTCCCTGCTGGAGACTGGGTCTTTGGCACTCACCTTATGACCACAGTTTGTACCTTTGACTGCCTGACATCTCCCCCCTCCCCCTCCCCCGCCATGTTCTCATTTGCTTCCCTCTGCACTTTATGTGTGAAGGTTGGACTTACAGGTGAAACCATATGGCTGTGTCTTTATATGTCTGGCAAATTCTGAACATTATCATTACAAAAAAAAAAGGGTATCTAGGAGGCTAGGGAGGTGACTCAGTGGGTAAAGCACTTGCTGTACAAGTGTGAGGACTGATGTACTGGTCCCCCAAACCCACATAAATGCCAAGTGATCATCTACCTGTGATCACATCACTCAGGAGGTGTAGACAGATTATCCCGGGAACAAGCTGGATAGACAAGCTGAGCCAAAGAACTCTGGGTTCAAGTGAGAAAATCCCTGCTTTAGTACATAAGAGAAAGAGCAATTGAAGAAGATGTCTGCTGTCAGCCTCTGGGTGCCACATGCACGTGCACACATGTGTACACACACACACACTACATGCATACACCACATATACACACCACAGGCACACACACACAGAGACCATGTATACACACACATACACCACAGGCATACACATAAACACCATGCTCTCATGTACACACACATACATACACACCATGCTGTTATACACACACACACACACACACACACACACACACACACACACACACACACACACGCCATAGGTACATCTGTACACATGTCAGAAAGGTAGTTGTGTTGTGATGAATACATTATTAGAGTAACTGCCATATCATTTCATAATGCACATACCTATCATCTATCTGTATCTATATATAGAGGGAGTTCTAGCAAAGCATCACATTGTATGCTTTAACTATATATAACCTTCATTTGTCACTTATGTCTTAGTCAACCTGGGGGTGGAGAAAGAAAGGAAGTTGGGGAACAAAAGGAAACCAAAGATGAGCATGCACACCATAGGCAGGAAGGTGGTAGATAGAGCCTCTCTCTGGGCATACCTGTGAGGGATCCCACCTGGTCCAGCCTGTGGGCAGCTCTGCCTTCTGCTTACCTTTCCACTGAAGGAGAAGCCCCTGGAAAAGAGGCAGGAAAACAGCCAAGTGTGTTTGTATAGAAAGGGAAACTGAGGCTGGGCCTCCCCATGCACTGTCTGATGACCATGTGAAGCCCTAGCAGTGGGCACAGGACTGTGAAAAGTCACCTGGGGGCTGACCACCCTGCGTCCCTGAGGCTTCCTGGCTGGGGAAGCATGTCTGTCTGTAGTGTCAGGCTCCTTGGGGAACAAGGAACCTTATTTCTGCCCTTCAGCTCTCTGTCCTTATCCTTTCTACATGAAGTGGAGGTTTCTTCTTTATTTTATAGCATTTTGTTTTTAATTTATTATTGTTGTTGTTACTACTATTATTGTTTATTATTACTGTTGTTGAAATTAGGTGTATGTACCCAAGGAGACCAAAGGCATCAGATCCCTCTGGAGCTGGACCTGGAGGTACAAAGCAGCTGTGAACCACTGCACATGGGTGCTGGGGCCCAAACTCTGGTCTCCTGGAGGAGCAGTAAATGCTCTTAGCCATGGCGCTGTCTTTCCATTCCCTGAGGTGTGGACTTTTATGTTGCCAAGATTTCTTTGGATCCCCTTATCCTGCTCTTTCTTGCTCAAAGGGCTGTGACCCTCAGTGGGCTGTAATGGTTCAAAGTCTATAGCCAGTTAGGGCCAGATAGGAAACTAGAACTCCCTTCTGTACCCCAGGAACCCTAGTTTTCCAGCAAGTGTGATGGGTGGTAATGAAGTGGGACCCTACTGCTGAGTCAGGACAGGCTTCCAGGAACTCTGGCTTGGATAGAGGAGGTGGGTTTGTGGGGGACAATGAGGCAGGAACACCCAGCAAGGAGGCCAGAGGGTCAGGCACGGTCAGCCTCCTGGCTGCTTACAGAAGGGCCTGAGCCACAGCGGTCTGCCTTATGCTTGGCTGTCCTCGGCCTCCCAGAGTGAGGCCCCGGTAGCTGCACATTTATGGCAGAGGGAATTAACACACTTAATTAAAGTGTCCGATGAAGAGCTTTGCATATTTCTTAATTACCATCTGAGTCTGTGGGGGAAAAGGTTTGAAATGGGATTTTTCACCTGTTTCCTCATTTAGCCCACAGTGAGCCAGCCAGGCCCTGAGGGCTCAGGTGAGGGCTGTCAGAGCTGCTTTGAGCACAGAGTGACAGAGTGGGGTATGGAGGGGGAGCCTGGCCCCAGGCAAAAAAAATTTTTTTCACAGTTAGAGAGGGCTGGATTTTCTGTTCCTTTACCACAGAGCAAAAGGAAACAAGACTCAGACAAAGGTAGCAGCTGGCTTCCTCTGTTCCTCCCCCTCCTCACAGGGTCTATCGAGATGTCACACACACCACAGCCCAGCCGGTGATAGAGGACCCGGTGTGCGAAGGTTGCAGGTGTGCTGGAGGCATCCTTTGAGGATGCTATGAAACAGTGATACAGGGTCCAAATGGCTTGTCCCCCTTCCAGTTTTTTGTAGGCCTTTGCCAGCATCCCCACAGCATTTCCCATCTGTGTCCTGAACACTGAGTGGTTGGGACAGCTGAGTGGGCTGGTCCCATTCTAGGAGTAGGTGGCTTGAGCTAGAAGGATGCAGATTTGAATTTTCAGCCCCTAGGGCCACCTTTTCAGAAATGTAGATCACTTTGATGAGAGCTGTAGCAGGGTGCAGGGACCTAATGTCTGGCACTAGGCTAGGCCTGTTCTCTAAAACACCAGCATATGAGAGACGGACAATCCACCTTGCTGTAACCGTGAGGTATATGTTACTGCTATCCAGGGCATGAGTCTTTCTGGACTGTCAGGAAAACTAGGATGAATGCATCTCTGTTCAAGAGTGCTGCTGAGCAGTTAGGGACTTAATGTGAGCTGGAGCTGAGAGCAGGCTACAAGCCAAGGCTCTACATAGTTATTGCAGCTTCTGCCGGGCCTTGCAGACCCTCCATCAAGTCTGCAGATGATTTCATGTGCTCTGTCCCAGTCCCTGACCCTAACAGCCATCTCTCTTTGCCTACATTCGCATTCACTCTGGAGATGAGGAGGAGGAAAAGCTGTATTCTTCACAGAGAAAGGCTATCTGTTTGGCTCTCATTCGGTCACCTGGGCCCATGTCACACCCATAATCCTTATGGGTACTGACTCTTAGCCTTGGCATTGGTGAAGCAGTATGATGAATGACGGAGTGATGGACAACCCCATCGTTCATCCCCTACAACTTCATCCTCTCCACCAACCCAAGTCCCAGAGGTTGCTAGGACTCCCCCAGCAAGGCCTCATTACAGCCACATTTTAAGTATTCATGGCAGGGCCTAGCTCCACATGGCCAGGGCTGCTGGAGGGCAGCCTGGTTTCTTACTATGAATTTCGTGCCCAGAATGAACCTGGCAGAGTCAGCACCCAGTAGAAGTTCCCTGAATGCAAAAACTTATATCTTTTACAGCTACTTAGAAATGACCAGAATGTATAAAAAAAAATCTGTCAGACGGGAACTTGTGCTGTGTCATTGGGACCCATAGACTGTGGGAGGCCAGTGGGGTACATGGACCCTGAGGAGACAGGCAGGCAGACCATGATAGCAGGCCTCCAAGGACCGGTGTTCCATTTATCCAGGAGCTGGTGGGATTGGTGTGGTGTGTGGGACTGAGCACCTCCCAGCCTGTGGGTATGTAAGAGGCTGGTCCAGCAGCTCAGGAGACAGTCCAAAGAAAATATTTATTTCATGGAAAATAGGCATAAGTCATTTGCTCATGAAACTGGATGGTTGCTTTTATTTATTTTCTAGAAACAGGGCCTATGTGTGTGCCCCGATCTGACCATGATTTTACAGTGTTCTAAGTCCAAGTTGACTTCTGATTTTGCCTTGTTTGTCAGAATCCAGAGAATGGCTCCAACATTTGATGGTTCCAAACCCAGGTGACTGGAGACATCTGGGCTGTCACTTGACTCTGGGCTGCTGTGAGGTCCTGTTACCTCCTCTGTTTTTCTGCCATGTTGCCTCTGCATCCTTCCAGATGGCCCATCTCTCACCAGACTTCTGCACCACCTCCAGAGTTCCCTTTCAAGCTCAGAACTGACTCTGAGTATCTCATACCCTGTGTCAAACCACCCGAAACTTGGCTGCCCAAGGCAGAGGACGATATTTACGTAGCTCTCAGGTTCATAATTGGAACAGGACACAGCAGGGCAAGTATGCTTTGGTTCTGAGCATGCAGCATTGAAAGCAGCCCGGAGGGTGAGGCAAGAGTTCTCAGAATGAGAAGGTCATACAAGGTCACCTGGGATGGGGAGGTCTCAGTTCTTGTCACACAAACACACCAGAGTGATCTCGCCCAGGTGGGTTGGCATGGGCTCCTGGGAAATCTGACAGCCCAGTTTTAGGGCAGGAGCACACTTGAGGTAGGCAAGTTGCCCTTTCTTGCCTGGTGTTGGGAGTCACACAGCACCATTTCTGTCTTCAGAGTAGGGCCCTCCAGACTCCGCCCCTGAATGATGCCAGGCTTGTAGATACAGGCCATTGCATATAGAATGGGGACCACTCTGGGAACTACCATCACTGTGTACACCCACACCCTCGTGCTGAGGGCTCTTCTGGAGTTCCTACTGTCTTGGAAGCTTCAGCTATGGACATCACACCCCTGCCAGCCTAGGCTTTCCATCTGCTCCTTGTAGCCCCCACCACTGGCCCCCCAAAGGTGAGTTATTGTTTCAGTCAACCGTGCAGCCTCACAGAGCTTCTGGGAACAATGTTTTCTGTTTTCTTCTCTCTTCACATACTGTGTCTGGCTCCATTATCTGTAAGGCCATGTAAAGACTGAGGAACCTCCATATAACATGCCCATGATAACCTGGCCTGCTTTCTTTATGGACATCCTCTCACCCCCCCCCACCTCTGCATTTGCTCACACTGTTCCGGCTGCCTGGGGTCCTGCTGCCCACCCCACCTGTCCACCAGCAGCTTTGCCTGCAGACCCCAGGATCTGTCGCTTGCCAGACCTCTCTCTACATGAAGCAGTAGTGAGGAGTAGCCAAGACAGGTGCTGGCGGCATATCTTTGTCATCCCAGCTCCATTGCCTGTCCATTTTGTGACCTTGGGTATCTTAATGCATAGGATGGAGAGAGGATTCCTGGGGCAGCCCACGGATGCCACCAAATCCCCTGCCTGGTTTAAATCGTGGTCCAGTGAGCATGGGTGTGTCGTCCTTCATGGAGGGTCCTGGTCAGGGCTCAGGAATGACTTTCCTCACCTTCATTTCATTGAAAGATGAAAAATGCAACTCCCGGTTTAATCATGCGGGACCCTACATCCAGGAGATGACTAGAGTGTTGCAGAGCCCTGAGCTGAGGGTAGAAAGAGCTCGGTAATGATTCCCCTGTTTGTTCCTAGTACAGTCCCGCCCTGCGTTGCTGCAGTGTGCCTGTGAGCCATTGTTGGCAGTGTGACAGGGTGACCTTGAGGATGGAGCAGGGTGGGAGGCGGCTCTCCCAAGGGTTCCTGCAGGGATTAAAGGCTGAAGTTCACCAGCATTTCTTGCCCCTCCTCCCACTGCCTGTCCTGGTGTATGTGGAACAGCAGCCCACCCAGCCCTCCCTTTGCCTTGACCTACAGTGCTTCCTAAGCAGGTCTGTTTCCAGGCTCCGCATCTTCTACCCAGGGCAAGAAAGGGACAGGGCAGAGAACATCCTAAGCATGAGCCACGGAGCTCTTGTATTTGATGCCATGGTGGGAGCCATGTGGGTGGAGAGAGGGGGTGTCTTGTAATTAGTGCTGCTCAGGTCTCCTGGAGGAGACAGCCGTAGAGGACACCGTTCTCTGCAGTTCCTGGTAGCTGGTAGCATTGTCGTGCCTTGTGTCCAGAGCAGGGCAGTCCAGTCCCCTACAGACTATTGATTCCAGAGACCTCAGAAGCCAGGATCAGGATAGAAGCCCTGCAGTCCACACTTGGCCAGGGTGGGGCTGAGACAAAACAAATTGATCAGAAATTAAAAAGCAGAGACAAATGCTCTAAAGACCATGACATCCTGGGAAGGCTGAGAGGGCTTACTGGGCCCAGCTGGAACTGTTTCCAAGAAGAGGTGCTGGAAAATGTTTAGGGGTCCCCAAGACATCATCTATACTTCTGACCAACTAGTTCTAAATCAAGGGGTTCCCCAGCCCCCCTCAAGTTCATCAACAGACACTCAGGAAAGCAGTTCTTAGGGTTGCAGTTGTGGGGTGAAAGTCAATGTGGGGCTCAGTTGATAGCTTACCCTGCAATCATGAAGACCTGAGCTGGGCTCCCCACTTTACATACAGCCCCGGGGAGGCAGAGACAGGCAGATCCTTGGAGTTAGCTAGCCTCGGCAGTCAGGGAGCTCTAGGATGCCCTGAATGCAGAATGACTGGGCCTTCTCCCCACAGAATCACAGCCTGTGCACCCTCAAACCACACACATGTGTGTTCACAACCCCGGAGGCTTCTTCACAGGGCATGGGTGTCCGGAGTTCTTCTTACTGGAACGTCCTTATGCAGACAGAGCTAGTTGAGAGTTGTCTGGGTGTTGGGGCTCAATCTCCTGCCTTCCTTCCATCCCTGGACATTAGACCGGCTCCAGGAGCCAGCCCTCTGGTTATGTGACTGACAGCCTCATCCTGAGGTCACCTAGGGTGCCACCACCTCATTAATATAGGCTCAAGTGAAGTGACCAGGGCTTAGGAAAAACAAAGATATTCCTGTTAGCCCCTAAATTTCTAATCCTGAATCTACAGACATGTAACATTCCCTACATGTCTGTAGATTCAGGCCCGGCAACGAACCTTTCCATGAATCATTGAGTTGTCCTACCTCGCCCAGGCAGTGACTAGCCACGCCACCAGTCCCAGTCTGAGGGTGGCCTGCTGAGTGTGGAGAGGACAGAAGGGTGAGCGTTCATGGCCTTAGGCTCCTTTGCCTTCCTTGTCAGGAATAGTTGCCTCCTGCAGCTTTCTTGTGAGCTTCCTGGGACTGTGACAGAGTCCTGGTGGGACAGAGGAGGGAAGTGTTCCATGTAGTGACCCAGCAAATGTCCCTTGTTACCTTTGTTCCCTTCCCAGGTGGCTGGAAGTACAGCAGTTGGCATTGCTGTCACTGCCGTGTCCCAGGGGACCAGCGCAGGGTTGTATTGGAAGCCAAGCCCTATGGTTTGGGAAATTAGTGGCATTTATGGGTCTCCCAAGAGACTCTTGGCCTCTTAACCACACTAGCAGTTTTCAGCTGGGGATATTTTTGCCCCATTTAGGGTGCTTACAGACATGTGGGTAAGCCAGCAGTTGTCACAGTATCTGGGATTCCTCTTGTCGTTTACACAGTGGAATCTAAGGATACTAAAGACCCAGTCACACACACTCTGTGGGGAATAGGATGAGACACTGAGGAAAGACTGTCCCTTCCTCACTAGTGCTTAAGCTGAGTAAATGGGAACCAAGGAGAGTCCCCTGTGAGTAGCCCTATGGTGAGGTGATGTGGCCTGGGGAACACAGGCAGCTATGAGGAGAGCATCCTGTTCTTCTCATGCATTTCAGCTGGCACTGGGGTCAGGGCAGACCTGGACTTGGGTGGTAAGAATTAGGGAAGAGGTAGGCCTCCTTCCTTCTCCATGGCAGCCTGGCATTTGACAGGAGTGCCTCTGGGGCTCACCTGGTATAGACCTTCAGCACCTTGACTTGGGGTCTTCCCCCCTTCCTGTGGTTCTTGGAAGCCCATCTGTCTTCCAAATGTAGAAGTCCCTGGCCATCAGGCTGGTCTTCTCTCAGCTGAATGTCTCTTCTTTTTGCCTTGCAGTCGGAAAGACGTCTCTGATCACGAGGTTCATGTATGACAGCTTTGACAACACGTACCAGGTAAGATCCCCACATCCCTCTCTCCACCTCCCTCTTCCCCTGCTCCTCATCTCTGCCTGTGGCACCTGTCTGGAGCCCACTGCCAGCCTGTCTTCAGGCATTGCTGAGACCAGAGTGGGACAGCTCCAGGTTTCTGAGGTCTCTTTTTTCTTTGAAGAACTTTGTTCCTGAGAACTGGGCTATGCAGGAAATAATCTCAGAATCAAGATGTTGAAAAGGAAACTTTTTTTTTTAATGGAAAAATTCCAAAGCCAGAGTGGTGATCTTTGCTGTTTACAGTCAGGTTGGAACCACTACAGTGTTTGATGATGTTGAAGGCAGGCAGAAACACAAGAACAGTTGAGGGGGGATACACCTCAGAAATGGCCTGTTCTGTTCACTGGACTTTACATATGTGTAACCTGACCACACACAGAGTCTCACACACCCATGCATAGCCATATTCACATTCCTTAGACTTCACATGCTCAGCCCCATGCCCATTGCTGAAGCGCACCCTACCACAGAGAGTCGTGTGTGGGAAGTTTATCCTGCCCTGTGTGGTCAGTAGACTGAACATAATGACCTCTGAGGATCTTGCTTTTGGAATGCTGGACTGGGGTCAGCCACAGACCTGCTATGTTCTAGGTGACCCCAAATCAAAACCCTAGGGGGCAGAGACACAATCTGTGGTTTCAGTGGTGGCAGTGGTGTGTGTGTGGGGGGGTGTTATATAAGTGAATATTTCTCATAACTCAAGCTTTTTACCAAAGTTGTAAAACTTAGGCATTTCAACTGTTCTTATACATTTTAAAAGTATTGGTTTTTCCCTTAGGGCATAGACAGTTCTCCAATTCATTTCTCTGGGCTGTGGGTCTGTGAGATACTAGTTCCCAGCCATGTTAGTAGGTATTACTCAAAAAAGGGAGGCAGGGTGGGATTTCATGCAGAGCTAGGCTCTTAAGCAGGGGACTGCTCTCAGCAAGACTTCTCAGGGCTGCTCTTCTCAGTGTGGGGCTTCAGCTGAAAGCACATACAGTGTGTTTGAACCAGGAAGTCCTTTGTCATCACATTCTGAAGGACAAGTATTTATAGATCCACTGGGGCAGCTGTTCCAAGATGCTGCTCCCGACCACTGGGTGTGGAGCAGCTTGCCATGCTTGTAGTTCTGTGACTGCTTGTCAGTCTGTCGTTACCCTGGACCAGTTATTCTTGTCTTAGGTGCCCTCAGGGACCCCTTTCTGTCTCCCTTAAGTTCCTATTTTCACTGTGCAGCGGGTGGACCAAGGTCCTGTATCATATGGACTCCAGAGGGATCATCTATGGGGAAGGACAGGGGCCTCTGGGTGCTTCCAAACAGTGCACAGAGCACCGTGCAGGGCTTTAGGATATCAATGCTGGCCCTGCTGTTGTGTCCTCCTCAAAGCCAGGACTTTGTATCTATCGCCTTGGTCTCACTGTGGCCTGTCCTTCCAATAAGGGGAATTTTTATATCAATGTAGGGCAGAGGTGACATGCCTAAGGGACTCCCTCCTAAGATCTCACTCTGTGCTCTGTGTGTGCGCTCACATGTGAGTGTGTCCCTGCAAATGTGCTCATGACTTTGACTTTTTTCCTTTAGTTTTTTGAGACAGAGACTCATGTAGCTCCAGCTGGTCTAAAATCTGTTGGATTTAAGGATGACCTTGATCTCTGGCGCTCTCTGCCTGCACCACACCTGAATACTACTTGATTTTTAAGATAATCATCTTTCTGTCTTCTGTTGGCATCCCACTGAGATGTTTTTAGCAGCAGTGGACACGTCACCTTTGACATCTTACCTCCCTCTTCCCAGTATCACCGTCACCGCCCACCACTTGTCATTCAGTTCAGCCTCTCCTCGCTGCTCCTCGTGGGGCACTGCCGGCCTCAGCTCCTGTCATTGTCTTCTCTCTACTCGGAAAATTCTTCTAATGCCTGAAGCTTGGGGCCAGTGTTTGCCCTCAGTCCAGAGGCCCTGCCACCTCCCTCAGTTCCTCGTGACCCTTTGCCTGTAGCATGTTGTCCTTAAGGTCAGCTAGCTGGGTCCCCAGATTTAGAGCGGCTACTTCTTCTGCCCTTCTGGTTTTCACCTGGGTCTGCGGATATGCTGAGCCTAGGATCTCCTTAGAGCCATCTCTGTACAAGGCCTGGCCACAGATGGTGTCACGGATGCCCCCTAGCATAGTAGTGGCTGCTTGCCTCAGTTCACTGATGCCCTCAGACCGAGAGCCTCCCAGGTCCACTGTCGGTGAGTCAAGATCAAAGGGTAGACCTCGCTCGGCCCATGTGTGACGGAATTGTCTGACTCAGGGAGAAGTCTTTTCCAGAAGCTCTTTAGAGCAGTAATTAGGTGAAGAGGCTGGGCTCCACTTCTACACACACACACACACACACACACACACACACACACACACACACACAGAATCCTCTGGAGATGGAGGAAGACAGACTGTTTTGGTTTTCCTAGCAGAGCAGCAGAGGTGTATGGGAAGTGGACAAAGTCTCCTTGGGCTCTAGGGGATGAAATTTACTTCCGCTCAGGTTGCCCCACTATAAATGGCCATGCTAGTCACCCTCCCACTAGTGTCCTATCTGTCCAGCAGCCAGTACAACATGGCAGAGTCTGAATCCACTCAGACAGTTCCCAGACAGTGTTGCTATCTTTCCCCCGTCCCTCCAGGCCTCACACTCCTCACCTGTTCACTCATTCTGACAAAAGGTGTCTGTGTGGTATAGTACATGCTCTGGGGGAGGGCATCAGAGAAAAAGCAGTGAGGGTGTAGAGCCTGACCCACCCTCAGCAGGGAATAGGGCACGGCCCAGCCTCAGGAATAGCCAGTTCCACCTTGCTCTGGGGCTCAGCATGCTTGAGGCCCTGAAGAGCCACCACGAGGTTCTGAGAATGGGAGGCTGGGATCCTCTTCTGGACCTCTCCGAAGGTTCTGTCTGCTGATGGGCCCTGGTGAGCTGATGCTTTACCAGCCCTGGGGACCTTTGAGGAGCATGTCTTTTTTTCTGTATTTACCTGACAATTCACACAACACACACACACACACACACACACACACACACACACACCATATTCTCTGCTGACACACAGACTCTGTAGTCTCTCACTACCCTGGCTGATCACCCCACACAAATCAGTTCATTTACACAAATGGAAAAACTACGTCTCAGCCAGAGAATTGTGTTTGTGATGATTCCTTCATGTAAAATTCCAACTAAGAGGTTACCTTTAATTTCTACAAAAGAAAAAATCTGGACATGCCCTGTAATAAGAGTTGGCTCTGGGTACCCACCCCCCACTCCCCACCACATACCCAGGAAACCCCTGGAGGCTCCAAAAAGGTCAGCTGTGTAAAGGAGTCCTGATAGGAGATGTGGTCCTCTGGAGGCAATTGCTGGCTGGGTTGGAACATCAGAGCTTCGTGGAACCTCTCTAAGGCCTTCTTCCTTGTCAGCATATTAGGCAACTCTTGGGGGATGGCTGGGAGTTCAGGCCTTAGCATTTTAAAAAAGAAAAAGAAAGAAAGAAAGGTGATGGAGATGAATTGAAGACTGGGAGCTAGTGGCCCCTCCTGGAGTTCATACCATGATACACATTAGAAAACATCAGATCTGAACAGCTGCTCCCAGAGTACACGGTGCTGTGATGGGAAAGTGTTTCAGACTCTCAACGGACTTCCTAGGAGGCTCTGGCCTTTCCTGCAAGCTGGGGGCTCCTGAGATGCCCTTGCCTGCAGCTGATCTTCAAGCCATGCCAGTCTGTTCTGCCCTAAGGCTTTCCACACTCGCTTCATGAGGCTGCCATAACAAATTAGTATAAACTGAGTAGCTACAGTAAACTATGAACAATAGGAGTGTGGTCTCTCATCACCTTCCTGGGGGCTTGAGGGTGGAACAGATACAAGGGGACCATGCTCTTTTTAGCAGCACGAGGGGAGGATGCCCTTGCCAGCTTCTGATAGCCCAGATGCTCTTTGTTGTGGGGCTTCAAGGTTTCCATCTGATCCCTCTCTATAGGATCTGAGTGGATGTGGCTGATGGGTCAGTATGGATTCCCTTCTGGGTGCTTGAGGTAGATTCAGTGTGAGTCTATACACTGGGGCAAGCTCCTAGGCACCAGAGGGTCACCTGGTACCCCACGGCCTTGGATTTTATTCCTGTTTCCTTTATGTGTGCTCTTGCTGTGGCCACAGAGATCTCTCCCTGTCACAGTGCGTTAACTGGCCTCTTATCTGACAATCTAGGCTGCCTATACACACACTCATGCAGGCACACACCCACAATGCTGGATTCTGACCCCTCAGCTGTTCTTGAATACTTCTGCATGCACTCATTCCTCCCGCCATTGTGGCCGCATCAAGTCGGGCTCTTTCTCCCACTTACTCCACTCTTTGCTCCAGGAAGTCTTCCTGCCTGCCACAGCAGCCATCCATCCCTGGCTTGTCTGGACCACAACCCCAAGGGACCCCACCACTAACACACAACTCCTCAGGCTCAGCCACTGATGCAGGTGGGGGAGGGTGAATGGGCAACCACTTGGATGACAGCAGTGACATTTATCATGAGGTAAGTAAGTACCACGATCACTCAGAGACCCAAGGATGGGGTAGCAAGCTGCTTTCTGTATTAGTATTCTCTAGAGGATCAGAACCAATAAAATATATTCATATATAATTACAAAATGGATGGCCATTCTTCATACGGAGGAAAAGAACCACCAGAAGAGGACAGACTGTGACATTGAAAGGCTAGATGCCTGCTCTATGACCTTGGGAGCCAGCATTGCCTTCTCCAGGGTACTCGCTGAACGGCTGGCAACGGCCTGGTCCTGCAGTGTTTCCCAAAGGCTGTGGGATTCTCCCCACAAAGCACCCACTTGCAGGTCTGAATCTTTAAGTTTACCAGGCTCATTTGCATGCTAATTTGCATGACTTTACCCAGATAACTTTTCTCTGATGGTTGGTTGTGCAAAAGAACAGCAGAGTCATTGTCAAGGGCTTGTCATGCCCAGCTGCTTTTTGCCATTTAGGGATGCTTCTCTCCAGCCCTGGGCTCGGGCCTGGCCAAGGCTAAAAGAAGGCACACATACTTGCCTTTTTATTTTCTTCCCCAGAAGAAATACTGGAGTCAATTTATGCAAATTGCCATGCAGATTTCCTCAGTAGACTTTATTGCTGTATCAGAATATGGCTGCAAAATTATATTTTATAATAAATGCACAAAGCCAAAAAGATTTCAACAAGTGCCAGAGGGAGCATCTTTTTGCGCAGAGATCAGCTGAACTGGTGGAAGTTCTGTCTAGAGGAATGCATGTAACACACCATCATTTAAACCCCTGTTGATACTGTTTAATACCACACTCAGGAAGATAAACAGGGGGGAGGAAGTTTGTGCTTGTTAATATTCCTTGCATGTATAAAATAAAGCGGCTGCCATTTTTCACAGGCAGTGCTGCTTGCAAGTGCAAAGGAATAAATTAGCATTGCCAGGTTGGGGAGGGAACACTCATCACAATAGAGTCCGCTGCGGTCTCCTTCAGAGAAGACATCATGTAATACAGGCAGAGTGGGTACAGCCTTGCAAGGGGATCACTGGCAGGAGACCCTCCAAGCACGTGCTTGTTGTCTTGGTATCCCATCCACCTGTGAAGCAGCTACCATTTCAGAAGTTATTTGTTCTGTACCTCAAGATAAAGAACAGAACAGCTGTTTTGACCATGACTCCTTGGCACAGAGGAAGAAGAGTTCTGCTTTGTCTCAGACACACCTTTCTGAAGCTAGGCCTCTGCTGAAGCCTTGGGAAAAGTAATGCCTCATCTCTGAACCTCTGGTTTGTCATCAGATAAGTGAAGATATGTTCCCACATATGCAGGCCACGTGGTTTGTTAAAACCTTGCCTTGGCCACACAGCCTTTCTATGTCTCCAAACATCCAACTCCAACATGTCTTCAGTATCCCCCACATGTGCCCCCCCTCTGGAGTCTGCTGTCTCCCCTTGCCTATCATCCAGACCTGCACAATAAATTTCTGTGTGTTTTCTTTGCATCCATCCCCTCTGTCAACCAGAAGGACCTTTCTAGAGTGCCAGCTATTAGGAAGTCCTTCTGAATTTCTGCTTCACCCAGTTCTCTTGACTTCACCATGTCCCCTGAACCCACCATCAGTCCCAACCATTTTCCACTTTCTGAAGAAAGCATGTGGCTTTACACTCTGGGGTGCTCTCCTGCTCCCCCATGCAGTGACCCTCTTCTGCATCCTTAGCCTTCCAGGGGAGTCTCTCAGTTCCCGCCAGCATCATCATTTCCTTTCAGGTCCGAGGAACTTCTCTTTAACATAGACTCCTTTGCTCCATTTGCTTAAAAATGTTTTTAATTATCTGCACATCTGAAGACTTGTTGCTGGATTTAAATTTCCAGCTCTACTTGCTCTCCATTGTCACTGTCACCTGTCACCATGTGTCATTTTCCTCTGGCTGCTCTCAAAATTCTATTTTTTGTTTGCTATTCATTGATTGGACTCTGATTTTTTATAATTATGGATGTGTGCGCCTGTGTGTGTGTGTGTGTGTGTGTTTGTGTGTGTGTGTGTATATGGAGAGGTGCGTGCCATGGCATTTGTGTGACCATTGGAGGACTGCATT
Source organism: Sigmodon hispidus (assembly GCA_004025045.1). Taxonomy (NCBI): domain Eukaryota; kingdom Metazoa; phylum Chordata; class Mammalia; order Rodentia; family Cricetidae; genus Sigmodon; species Sigmodon hispidus. The sequence continues at coordinate 66,728 of PVIH01000852.1, read as the reverse complement.
GGAGAGTTAGTTTTCTCTTCTAGCATGTGGGTTCCCAGGATAAAGTTGAAGTGGTCAGGTTTGATGGCAGGCACCTTTACCTGCTGAGTCATCTTGCTGACCCAAATCTGTGTCTTTTTTATGAAAATAATTTTTCCTGTGTTTGGGCATAATGATATTGACCACTTTAAAATATTTTTCTCCTGCTTTCAGTATCTAAATTAACTCAGAATATTCATTTATTTCTTTTTCTCATGTGTGGCTTACATTTCCTGGGATTGCATCTTGCACACTGTGCATATGAACGTGTATTCTGTTTGTAGACTTGAGTGATGCCGGTTCTGTAACAGTTGTGTGGACCCTGATTCTCAGCTTTATTCTGTTCTGGGCAGCAACTGCACATTCTGTTCCAATTTTTATTGTTTTGTTTCCAGTCTTGGGCGGGTGGCTTGGGGTCACCTGCACTCATCCAATGTTGGCCAAGGTTTATATGCAGACCTCAGAGTTCCTTCTCTGTGGCTTTCTCATGTCTAGGATTTTCTAAACCTGTCAACTGTAGTAGTTTTGCATTCCATCCTCTAATTTTTTTAGCCAATATGGCCTTGGGTGCAGCTGGGGTCGACATTAGGTAAGAAGTCATAAGACAATAGGAAACACCCAGTGTCCCCCTTAAGTGAATGATCGCTCACTCCAGCTCCTGCCTGCACTCCGGTGCCTTCTCTCACCTGTTTGTTCTCGTTGATTCATAGCTGATAATAGTGATAATCAAGAGGGTTAGACTTCTCTTGTATGATGACAACCGGAATCCCCCCTACTCCCTCCAAGATGCTTCTCCCTGACTCTCCCATCCTCCACTATTTCCATCCTTCACCTGTAACAGGTTATATGCACTAAGGGCTTGCGTATTCTCTCCACATTTTCATAAGACACCAAGCGAGTGAGGCCTGCGTCCTGGCCCCTCAGAGCCCTTTCTTACTGGTTCTTCTTCATTTGCTGTGAATGACAGTTCTTGAGCATTATCTTCTCCACAAAGTCAGAAGCTCCTTCAGGGCAGGGACGGGGGTGGGGAGGGGTGGTTATAACACACAGTAGGTACTCCAGAGTGAAATGGCTTGACCATTAATTATTTACACCATCTGCCACAGAAACTGCTGCCTAGGGAAGACCATGACCACCTTCTCTGAAAATCTGGCCTTCCTGGGAGAGACAGGCTCCACTTGGCAGTGGTATGGGGCCAGCTGCTGCGACTTGTGTCTAGAAAATGGATGGTGCCCAGGAGCTAGAAATGTTCTGGTCATGGAGACCCAGCCAGGACTCTCTTACAAACCCTTTCCCTTCTGTCCTTTGAGGGCTCACTTTATTTATTTCCACTAAAATGGAAATGAACTCCCTCTTCAGTGGGCTCTGCTGAGCTGTTATGGCTAATTATTACTACTTTCTGACAGTAGGGAGCCAGATAGGATGTGATGCCGGGGAGACACATTGACAGCAGCTTCAGAAACGTGCTTCTAGGAGCAGGAGGAGTATAACTCAATAGCCCGTGGCAGAGACTTTGATGTCAGGGAGAGCTAGATTCAGATGCCAGCTCTGCTACCCAGACTGTGAGACCCTGGTTCTGAGTGAGCCTGGTCCCTGTGCATAACAGCTCATCCACTATCGTTTGTCCTTTTTCCTCAAGCCTTGATGTCATCCGTCTGCAGCCCCTGGAGAACACAGCCTCCTCAGACCCAGATCACAGCACAGAGCAGTGATCTGCACGTGTCACTGAGCAAGTGAATGGTCTGACATCCTGCCTGTGGTTCTGATTCCAAGACTGATATCTAGAACCCACACTTGTGTCTACCTGGGTGGACTTGGGAGTCCCAATGTTAAGAAAGCTCCCAGGGTAATTCTAAAGCACACAGCCAGCAGGCCTGGCTACATGCTCAGAATCACCGAACCATTGGCCAGTGGCAGAGATTAGCCAGTCTGAGACCTTTTTGATTTGGTAGTAGAGAAAATATTGAATAATCTCTGGGCTGGCTTCAGAGTTCAGAATGTAATTTGCAGAGGAGAAGCATCTCAAATCCTAAAGAAATACTGACCATGAAAGAGCATTTCAGGGAAGGGAGAATCAGAAAAAAGACATACAAACTAACGCAGGAGGGGCCTGCAAGTTGACATGGTAGGTAAAGGTGCCTGCTGCCAAAGCCTGATGACCTGAGTTTGATCCCCAGACATACATGGTGGAGAGAGAACCAACTCCTATAAATTACCCTCTGACCTTCACACAAGAGCCATGGCATGCATGGATGCATGGATGTACAAATATACACAAAATAAACAAAAAAAAAGTAAGCGCAGTAACATAGGAATTTCAAACAGCATTATTCCATGGTATAAAGTCAAGCTGGGGAAGGGGTGTATGAGGCCACAAAAAGCCAGTGGTGGCCCTGAACAGGCAACCACACATGTTTAGACTGTTTCCTAGGAACAGCAGGGGGAATGGAATCAGGTTTTTGTTTGGATAGTTTTGTGTCTTGGGATTTATTTATCTTTATTTTGCATCTATGAGTGTTTGGCCTGCATATATGAAAGAATACCATGCATGTGAAGTGCTGGTGGAGGCCAGAAGCGGGCGTTAGATCCACTGAAACAGAACTGTAGACAGTTGAGAGGTGCCATGTGGCTTCTAGGAACTGAACCTGGGTCCTCTGCAAGAGCAGCTGGGCTAGTGTTCTTAACTGCTGAGCCACCTCCCTACACCCCTAGTGTTGCTGGTTTTAAAGTCAGAATAATAACCTTGCCTGCTGCATATGTATTACTTACAAGGTGGGTGCTGAGGCCAAGGAAGCTGGTGCCGGTGCTTGGAGGTTACTCACATGAGAGGGTCAGTCTGAACTGGGAGCAGCAGGAAAGATGGGAAGAAGGGAGTGAGGACATGGGCAGGTGAAACTCTAAGAGCCAGCACTGTGTGACCTGCGGTCTCTGCCTTTGCACACCTGTCTTGCTTAGAGTGTCCTCAGATTTGTTGAAACCCTCTACATCTGTTTTTTTCGTTTCCTTTTAAGACTACCTAGTTGTATCATCTGGGAGTCTCTTCCTGTTGAGGTTTTTATCCCCTCCTGATTATGATTCAAATTCCTTCTTTGCATGGCTGCTCTTTTTTATTTAGTGGACATGATTTAAATGCAGGTTCCACTCAGTTCTCTTTGCTTTCACAGAGACTGTCATCCCTCCGTTATTCTCCAGTTTGTGATCACTCACAAGTACTTGCAAATTGTTATTTCTTGAATTTATAAAATATCCTGGTATAATATGCTCATCTATTAATAAAGGCAACACTTTCAATATGAGTTTAAGCAAAATGATGGGCCAGTTACACCCAGAAGTGCTTTGTCATCGTCATGCACAACTGTGATTTCTCACGGTTGTCTATGCACTAGATAAGTGGCCTGGTTGTGTGGAAAATTATATTTCTTTTTGTTATGTTTTTGCCACCCAATTACCTGAAAGAAACAATTTACAAGAAGAAAGATTTATTTTGGTCCATGGTTTCAGAAGAATTCAGTCCTTCACGGACAGGGAAGGTCTGGAAGATTCTCAGTAGTATGAGCATGTGGTGGAAGCCCCTCACATCACAGCAGGCCATGACAGAGAGAGAGCAAGGCTAGAACCAGGTATAAACTGGTGAGCGTGCCAAACACCCACCCTACATGTCCTGTTTCCACCCAGCTAGGTCCCACTTCCCAAAGATTCCAGACCCTCCCCAGTTAGTTCCACCAGCTGGGGAACAAATACTCAAAACCTAAGCCTGGAAGAGACATTTTAGATTTGAACTAGAACATTGCATCTTGGTTGACAAAGGCTCATGGCCATCTTGTAATACAGAGATGTATTTATTCCAACTTTACGAGGCCTCTTAGTCTCAAGAAGTCTCTACTGAGACTCAGAGTAGTCTCTTAGCTGTGACCTGTAAAGTCAGAAAGATATATTCAAGATTGAACCAAAGCAGAACCAACACCTGGCAGGGGAAACATTAAATCTTGTAGCTCCATGCCCAGAATCTGGGCACATTGTTTGTTTCACTCACAGACATTCCTTAGAAAGCTAGGCAAGACCCCAAATTCTTGCATTCTGCACACCTGAACAATGGCATCTGGTGGATAATTCTACAGTCTGCTGCCAGTGGACCCCTTAGATCCTGGCTGCATCTACCCAAGGACCCCTTAGATCATGGCTGCATCCACCCAAGGACCCCTTAGATCATGGCTGCATCAGCCCAAGTACCTGAACAGCTGAACCCAGAACCAAGAAAACCACTTCCCTAGGTGTCCCTTTTCCATCAGAAAACCCTCCTTTTAAAAGAAAGTACTTTAAGCAAATCTTCAGTTTTATACCCTGGCACCTTCAGAAGGTGGGGACTCACTCTCGGTCACCTATTCTATTGCCCCAGTGTCAGACATGCAGCTTCTGATGGATGCTGATGACTTTAATGGCCTGCTTTGCTCACACTTCCCTTATCTACAGCTTTAAACATCTTCACCTTCCTTTCAGGGCCAAATCCCAATTTAAAAAATTCTTCTCTGTATTTTGCTCTTGATTCTCACTATAAAGCTAGCTAAAAAAGAAAAGAGCCAGCCACGACCACAGGCTGAGCATTAAAATGTCTTGCATTTTCCATTACCTTTGAAATCCACCTCACACATTTTCAGGACATGGGTAGCATGTAAATGAATTCTTCGTCAGATTCAAGTGACCTCTATAAACCAGTTCCACATCGAGTCCTCATCTCCACCAGAGGCTACGGAAGTGCAGTCTTTGCTGCCCATATTGTCAGCATTCTGATCCTCCAAGTCCTCACAGAGTAGTGAGTCTAGAGCTTCATAATTCACATCTTCAGACTCTCCCACGTTCCTCTCAGCAGCCAGTTCAAAGGCAGAAAAACCACCTGGTGGGCTTAGGAGTGGCACCACCTTGCTGAGGCCAGCTTTGCATGTGTTACTCTTGCATTGTTCTGATAGAAACAACTTGAAGAAACAACAGATTTATTCTGGTGCATGGTTTTCCAAAGGGCATCAGTCCATTCCAGCAGTAGCAACATGTAGTAGAGGCACCCTTCCTTCACTGAGGAAGCTAGACAGGAGGGAAGACAGAGACTGTGTATAACCTTCCATGCCCGCCCAACTACCTGCTCCACCAGGTATGCCCCATTCTGGAAGGTTCTGCAGCCTTCCAAGTTAAAGCCGCCCGCTGGAGAACACACAGATTCCGATTCTAACAAGTAGCCAGGATAGGTCCTAGAGAGTGGCAACTACCAGATTAGGGATTGCACTTATGTAATAGCGGGAAGATCGGAGCTGGGGAGGGGGGAGGCAGGAAGTTGGTCCATCTCAGCATTGGTTTTCTCATTGCCCTCTCTTTGGTCGGGCTGTGTTGAGGCTGAATAGAAGAGCAGTATGTATTTCAGTGAGTGTTTGTAATGATGGAAGCCACTGGGCTTACGCATGGCTGCGGCTTTATCCAGTGACATGATTCCTTGTCATAGTATCTGATGACCTCTCTCCGCTCTGTAGCAGCAAAGTGTCTTTTATGTGCATACCAGAGGAAAAAGGGTTGTCACCATCACAGTTAATATCAGTAACATCCCTGTCACCACCCAGGTGCCGACCTTTGAGGATCTGATTTTTCATGGTCCTTCACTCTGTTGATTATGGTTAGTTACGCTGTGTGGACAGAGGTGGCTTGAACAGAATAGAAGGTGGAGTCTCTCTTGCACAAGAATAGGTGGACTCGGGTGAGCCAAGGTAACTGTACAGTCAGTGGCAGGCTCTGTTAGCGGTCACCCTGTTCTGTCACCCTCAGCTGGGTCATTATCTCTCACCCCACCAGTCTGCATTCTAGGCAGCAGGAAAGAGGGCAGCTTGGAGCACACTAACCCATAAAGGACCATCCAGACCTCATCACCTTCTCATCCTTTGACCAGAACGTGGCCACCCTGCACCCATAGGAAGCGTGGCCTCCAATGGGGGCAGCCACCAGCTCAATGTGCGATTCTCAAATTCTATATTAGGGGAATGCTGGCAACCCCTGCCTCTGGTCCTGAGCCCAGACATCTGGTTTTGGTTCAGGCATCACTAAAGGACTTAGGTGCCCCACAAAGATCCTATGGCACATACAGAAATACTTTCTTCCTGCTTGACACATTCCTTAAGGTTCTGAGTAGACACAGAGTTGCCAGTGGGAATGAGGCCGTCTGAAGTGCTCATTGGTTTTGGATTTGCTTCCCATGACTGCTAGGCAGGACACTGCATAGCTGGGCTAGCAATGGCAAAATTTCATCGAGGATTTTTCCCAGCTCCATACCAACTGGCAAAGTCGAGGCACGCCCTCCAGCTTCTCCAGTCTGGTCTCTCCATCTCCACAGTCACGACTAGATTGGGTTGTGTCTACAGTGCCCGGGTAGCTCTTGAATTGTGCAGTTGCATATTCATTCTAGAATGAGATGGCATTTGGCACTTCACACATTACTGTGACCAAATACCATGGAAGTGACAGCCTAGAAAAGGCAGGGCTTACTTTGGTTCACAGTTTGAGAAGGGCTTGTGATCGTGGCAAAGATGGGGTGGAGGAATATGAGCTTCCAGCCATTGTATCCAGTCTGGAAGGAGAGAGAGACCTGATCCTAGTTTTCTCTTGTTGCTGTGGTGAAACAGCAACCAGAACCATCTTGGTGGGGAAGGGTGTCTTGCTCTTCTCCATCATAGTCCATGATTTAGGGAAATCAAGTACTCAAGCAGGAATCTGGAAGCAGGAGGAACATTGCTCACTAGCTGGCTTGCTCAGGGACGGCCCCACCCACATTGGGTTGGGCTTTCCCACATCACTGATTAGTCAAGAAAATGTCCCTCCTGTCGTGTCCACAGGCCAGACTAGCTTGGTGGAGCCAATTGAGGTTCCCTCTTCCCAGGTGACTCCAGTTGGTAGCAAGTTGACACAAACAAACAAACAAACAAACAAAAACCCTAACCAGTGTGTGTGGGGGGGGGTACCTGTTTCCTCTCAGGTTCTCCTTTTCCTTCAGTGCGGGACCCCAGCCCACAGGTGGTACTCACATTCTGGGCTGGTCTTCCCTGTTCAGGCAAGCTTCTCTTGGAAACCCCCTCCCAGACAGCCCAAAGGTGTGTCTCCTTGGTGATTCTAAATTAAGTTGACAAAGATCTCGGTACTTATACTGAAGTCTCTGCTTGGTGTCTTTTGTATCACTGCAGGTTTTCACATAATGAGACCTTTTCTTTCAAAGATTATTATTTTTTAAAACAAAAGACTCATCATGTAGCTCAGGCTGGCTCACACTTAGGCTCCTCCTTCTACTACTTCAAAGTGCTAGGATTACAGACATGTCCCATCATGCACTGCTGTCTCAGGGATTTTTTTCTTCTTCTAAATTTGTAGCTATTAACTGTTTATTATATAAATATAAAAACAAAGTAGAGAAAACAAAAGTTGCCCAAGATTCAACTATTCATTAGTACCAGTACACAACATCCTCTCTTCATCTCAGAGTCTGAGAAAATGTAAAACCATCTACCTACTTCATTTAATCAGGTTGGGATCTCACCACACACAATGTTTTATACTGAGCTTTTTCACTGGGTGAAGGTCCCTCCAAAGATGTACGTAATTGACTTGGTAACTCCAGGCACAGCACCTGGTGGGGCACTCTGCTGGCACCGTGGGCTGGCCGTCTGCCTGTCTGAGGCTTCATTACCACCTAGTGGCATTAGCTCCATTTCACACTGACAGTGTCTTAGGGTGCAGATAAGAACAAGGGAGGTGAGGTTGCCCACCAGGACAGAAGAGGTAATGAGTGGCACAGGGGTGGGTGCCAGCCCTTGACTTGGCAGCTCCCCTTCCATGCCCCATGCTGTCACCCTTCCTGAAGCATTTTCTCTCCCTCTGCATGGAATATTCTTCTCTGAAAACAGGAACAAAAACCCATTGTCACCCATAGTTTGCTCAAGCCCCTTCCTCAGAGGACATGGGTAGCCTGTGGAGGGACTTGGCTTGGGTGTTCCCTGGCTTTTTGTGCCATTCCCTGGGGTCCCTGGGCTTTGACTCATTAGTGTGAGTCCTTTCCATTTTGATCTCCCTGTGCTATTCCTTAACAGGCAACCATCGGGATTGACTTCTTGTCAAAAACCATGTACTTGGAAGACCGTACGGTGAGTTCCTGGTCTCCGACCTGGGGGGACAAAGGGCCCGCTGTTAGGTTTATTCCCTAGAGCCCCCAGGGAAGTTGGGCACTCTTGGAAGTCTCTGCCAAGACTGGGATGGATCTGGCAGTGCCAATATCATGGGGCCTGGGCCTCCAACCCCCTCTTTCAGGAGGGACGCCACTGCTCCACTGATGCCTCTCTTTGACACTGTAGGTTAGACTGCAGCTTTGGGACACTGCTGGGCAAGAGAGGTTCCGCAGTCTGATCCCCAGCTACATCCGGGACTCCACGGTGGCTGTGGTGGTGTATGACATCACTAGTGAGTAGGGGTCTGTGTTGGAATGAGGGAACTCTTGGGGTACAGTGTGACCCTGACCAGACTTGTGTGTGTGTGTGAATATGATGTGTACAGGTATGTGCTTAGTGTGAGGGTAGTGAGTTATCTTGGACCAATAATGGGTTCACTGTCCTTTAAACTCCTGTGACAGACATGGCTGAACAAGACAGGATCCTGCATATAGGGGAGACTGATGCTCAAAGTTAACCCTCTGTGCCCTCTCCATGGCCCTGGCTAACATATGTGCCAGCTCTCCCCAGGGATCCCTGGAGGCCGCCCTTCTTGTACACATGGGCCTTGAGAGGGTTTCACAGACTCAGTGGGGGCCCAGAGGTTTGGGCAGACCTTATGCAGGGCCTAGCCACACAAGACCATCTAGAGGAACACACCTGAACACCCTCAGGCTTCAGTCACAGAGGATGCTGTGACGACTCTGAAATCACAAGGGAGGAGCATCCCTGCCTCATGGCCTCTAGAGTCACTGTTCTGTGTAGAAACTGTGAAAGTCTAGCTTTTCAGATATGGTGGCTTCTCTCCGTAGGGTGGCTGAGCAGTGCTGGAGGCTCTCCAGGAACACAGGGCAGGCACCGCTTCCCTATATAGCCCCAGCCTAATTGGTATGTGGAGATTAGATTAGTGTCTAGGTACGTGCTTGCCATGCTGACTCTATCCCCACTTTCCGCTTCCAGATCTCAATTCCTTCCAGCAGACATCTAAATGGATTGATGATGTCAGGACAGAGAGAGGCAGTGATGTGATCATCATGCTCGTGGGTAACAAGACGGATCTGGCTGACAAGAGGTATGCACCAGAACATGGAGGTGCTGTGGCTTGGAGGACCATGCTTCTTCCTCATCCCTCTGTGGCTGTTCTGCCCAAGAGGTCTCAGATGATGGACACAGCAAGGCTTGCCCCCCTGCACAGGAACACTGGCATACCTGTTAGACCCCACACACTACAAGCTTTTCATCTTTTCAACTCAAAGCCCTGTCTCCCTCAGCCAAGCAAAGGCAGTGAGTTGATGCACAGGTATTCCCATTATGGTCCCGAAACAGCTTCTGACACAGTGGGCCCCTGGGCTGGAGCTCCTGTCCCTGTGAAGGTCCTGTATTAACGTGTGGGTATAAAACCCAGGTCCTTGGGTATGAGTCTGTGGATTTGTAAGGAGAACACAGACCTTGCCCCTAGTCTGTGCAACCTGGTTCATCCTGTGTCTGTGCATGGAGTGTTACTGGAAGAAGCCCCTCCACAATTGCTCCCCAGTGTCCCTGCCCACTAAGGTATCCTTCCCATGTGTGTCCACTCTCAGAACTCTATTCAGACTTGTACAGACAAGGCCATGCGTCACCATTTCTAAGAAGGCATGTGGGATTCTTACAGTATCTCTGCCATTTAAGAAATAGTCTGAGTTAGAGATGAGAGCCTGGCCGGGAGGGGAGGGAAATGGGCTCCTCTGCAGAGCAGCATGGGCCTGGGGTGGGGGGCACTTTTAATTTTGGTGTTTGCATTAGGAAAGGGGGACTGCTGATTTCTCCCAAGAAAGGCTGCGTGTGTCCAGGAGCTCCAGTTCTAATGGTACTGAGAAAGGCAGTGGGGATGTGGCTCAGTTGTAGAGTGCTTACCTCTCATGCACAAAGCCCTGGGTTCAGTCCCCAGCACTCACAAAACCAGGCTTGGTGGAATACACCTACAGTTCTGTTCTAGGGAAATAGACGGTAGGACCAAAAGTTCAGTTTCATTCTTTGTTACATCAGAAATTCAAGGCCAGCCTGGGCTACGTGTGACCCTTCCTTAAAAGGTGAGGGGTATCCTTGCTCCCTAGCTGAGAAGATAGGAAGAAATGTGAAAAGGGACTGGGTCCTCTGTGCTCAGGTACCACCTTCTTACTTGACAGACTCCAGCTGGCATTCTAGCAGGAACTCATTTGTGGACAAGGAGCCTGTCTTCAGGACTGACCACGGGGCTGACAGGCTCCTTCTGACTGCCCACAATCCTTCATCTCAGGTTGCTTCCTTCACATCTGCCAGGATTGTCTCTCCGCCACCTGATCCTTCTCTCTTCCCATCATTTCCAGGCAGATAACCATTGAGGAAGGGGAACAGCGGGCCAAAGAACTGAGCGTTATGTTTATCGAGACCAGCGCCAAGACTGGTTACAATGTGAAGCAGGTGAGAACATAGCTGGTGGTGCCCAGACTTACTCAGGTCTAGAAGCCCTCACCTGGGACCTTCCTGGGCCTAAGTTAGCTAGTAACTAGGTTGAGGCAGCCAACCAGTGCATAAACCTATTACTATGAGCAGTGAGGAATAGCAGGTGATATGAAGGAAGCATTCAGCTTGGGAACCATGCAGATACTGTCAGTCACTAATCTCCATAGCTCTGATCCAGTGTGGGTCCTTGTAGCAGAATGTGTGGATGAGGGTCCAGCATGGACTTCCACCTGGCTGAGAACATTGTGGTTCCTAGCATCTCACTTCACTTCAAATGAGAACGCAAGATATTTAGTCTAATTAATGTGCTGGGTTTATGTCTTGTATGTGGCAAGAGCTCACGGTCATGAATGACAACTCAGAAATGGAGCAAAGAGGTTTCCATGGCAGTTGAGGATCACAGGAGGGAGACGATGTGGAACTGGGGCTGACGCAGCCATGTTTAGCCAGTATCCACAGAATCCAAATGGTTCATGAGCAGAGATTAGCTGCTCAGGCTACCTGGGCTTAAGAAAATCCTACCTGTCTTTGACTCCTCACTGATCCATAGCCTGATCCTCAGTGATGGACGAAAGCAGCCAGGCTCATCCTTCGCAGTGAACACAGTGACTCTCTCATTGACAGAACTACAGGTGACCTCTAGTGGCTTCATGGTGTGACAGGCATCCCACATTTTGCACAGTTGTGGCCCTCAGCATCCCACTAGTTAATCCTGCTGTTTAATGTGTCCAGAAGGAGACACAGATGTCACCATGGCACGGATTTATGACCCTTAAACATTCGTGAAGTTTCATTTAGAACCAATGGTTTCCTTTATGATCGCCATAACTGACTTTACTTATGAAAAGGAGTCCATGAACTTCTGCAGATTGTAAAAAAGGGTCCATGGCTCAAGCAAGGTGAGAACCTCTGTTTGGGAGCATGAGGAGGGCAAGGTGGTAAGGAGGGAGGGCATCGCAGGTGGGGCTGATGGGAGCAGAGGCCTGGCAGTAGGGGGCCTGCATCCCAGGAAGGGGACTCTTGAGGAAGGAGAGTGGTTTGATGTGACTGTGACTCTAGATTTTCCAGCATCACCAGGCAAACCTGGACACCAGTTAGCCCTTGAGAGATAGTGACAGTTCATTCCATGTTGACAGTGCCGGTGGCCTCAGAGAATAAGGGTGACGAAGGAGCCAGAAGACACAGAATAGGAGAAGCACTTAGGGCCACTTTAGGGAGACCCATAGCATCTGGAACCCAATGCCCAGGTGGAGGGCGCTCAGCAGCTCCATTCAAGCCAGCCCCTTCCTGGCCTCCCTGAGTATCAGGTGTGAGCCTGAGGTCCTGCCCTAGGGGTGTCAGGGAGGAGGAGAAGGATGAGGTGCTACTCTTTGGGTCCAGTGATGTCCTGGGACATGGAAGCACAGGACAGCATTAGGCATCCATGGCATAGGAAGCATCTGCACAGCCCTCGTCCAGGGTCAAGGAGAGGCTGGTCCCTTTTCTCATCCTGGAATGATCTGGAATCTAGGCAAGTGTTTGAGCAGAGCTTAAATCTGGCCAGTTTAGCCATTACCACAAATTACCACAGCCTGTGTAGCTTATTGACCAAAGAAAATTATTTCTCTCTGCTCTGAAGGCTGAGGATCCAAGATGAAGGTGCTGTTAGGTTGAGTGTCTTTTGTGCCCCTCCCCCATATTCAACACCGTCGAGTTGTTTCCTCACATGACCAGAACTCACAGGCTCCCTCAGCCTTTTCGTAAAGGCGTTAGTCCCAGTCAGCTCTTTAAGACAACACCTCCCTACACCGCTCTGCTGGAAATCAGGTTTTAACATATGAACTTGGAAGAGAGCCTCTGGGCTTCTGCCTGCACTTGTTACTTTCAAGATATTATCCCTGCCAGCCCCCACCTTCCCGGCCCTCCCCCCACCCGCCATGTACATTCACTTAGGTAGACTCACACGTGAAACCATACTCCATGTGCTTGCTTCAGCCATAGTCACTTTTTCAAATACACAGAAACATGACAGTCGTAACACACACACACACTACACACTCTATATAAACAAACCCCTGCACACCATACATATCACACACACACACAACCCCACAGTATCATGGTGGCATTCTCACATCCCTCACTGTGGCTGTGGCTCTGGCTCCCAGCATCTGGCTGCTCCAGTGTCTCCAGGGACAGTCATTTGTCTAATCAGGTCAGAAACTGGCTTTCTACACCTCACCCCATGTGAGGGTAGTAGGCAGAAGCCCACTGAAGGACCTGCTCTGTGGCCTGGGTGATTTCTGCACTGGGCCAAGTCCTTTGCAGTCACTGTTAGTCCCATGATGACTGACTGTGGCTAGCCTTCCTGTGAGAGAAACCACAGCTTTGCCGTGGGTATGGGGAGGGGGCATGTGTGTGTTTTCACCTGCACAGGCCACAGGCTAACTGCTGGTGTGATTCCTCAGCTGTCATCTATCTACACTGTATTTTGAGATGAGGTCTTTCCTTTTATCTGGAGTGTACCAGTTCAGCTTGGCTGGTTGGCGAGTGAGCCCTTGGGAACCTACCTGTCATCCAGTCTCTGGGATTACAAGTGTGTGTCATATAGCCAGCTTTTAATGTGGATTCTGGGGATTGAAGTTTGGGACTTCATGCTTGTGTGTCAAGCACTATATTGACCAGGTTGTCTCCATAGCCCCTGTCCCTTCTTCCTGCAGACACCCTGAGACTCTCCAGGACCAGCATTGTGAGGGGCTAGGGTGACATCAAAAGGCTTAGAACAAGCCTGCACTCCAGGGTAGTCAGTGGACAGGCAAGCAACCAATGGCTAAGATTCATACACAGGAGGAGAGCGGTTCAGGAGAGGGAAGAACGGGGACTGGGGGGGCCTCACCTGCATCTCCTGCTTGCAGCTCTTCCGACGTGTGGCATCAGCTCTGCCCGGCATGGAGAACGTCCAGGAGAAGAGCAAAGAAGGAAGTATCCTTTCCCTTTAACGCGGGAGTGAACAGACCCAGAGTCCGGGTCTCACTTGGGGTCTCAGTAGAACCTCTGGCTGGGCCTTCCCTGGGCTGATACAGATAGCCAGGCTGCCTCTGTCCAGCAGCTGGATGAGCTCCACTGCCTTTGTGCGCCCACCCAGCTCTAACCAAGGCTGCCTTCTCTTTCTCAGCAGTGAGCAGAGTCAAGGGCTGTGCAGCATGGTGTGTGGCGGGGAGGAGAAATAGTGGTCTGTCTTGCTTTGTAGTGAACACGATCTGTGTTCCATGAGTCTGCTGGAGCTCCCAGGCAAGGATGCGTCTATATACTGAGCACTTGATTTCAACTTGTTAATAGTTCTCTCCCCACCGCTCCACGGGACAAGCTCCCACAGCACTCCACAGTCAAACTGAAAACCTAGCAAACACCCAGATACTGAAACTGAGGTCCATAGAGGTAGAGTGGTTTATTTAAAGGCACATCATATGTAACTTAGGGAATTGGGACTCACACTGAGGCTTCCGTCATATCTACCCTTACTCTGTTCTGGAGTGCTGTTTCTCTAAAGGCATCTGAGACGATGCAATTAGAAGCACATAGGTGGGTGAGGGCATTGCCCACAATTGGCTTTCTTTGAAGCTAGTCATATGGCCCTGCCTGAGTAAGGCCCAAGAGACTGGACACTCACACCCCAGCCTATATCCCTCCGAATGGGCCATGTCCCTGCAAGATATCTTCCCAGCATCCTCCACTTATCCCTAGAGGGAGATACCCACTGAGGATCACAGGATGACCCAAGTGGTTCAAAGAGCATCTCCAGGCTGATGAGACTGAAAACATAGGCGTAACGTGAGAAGCCAAAGAGGTGACATGGATGTGCCTGTCCCTGCCTTCTGCTCAGTGCACCTGGTGTGGGATAGAAGTAAAGTCCTAGCAGTTGCTGCAAGGGTAAGCCCGAGACAAGCTCAAGTCCAAAAGAACGGGTACCCCAGCAATGCCCAGAGGGGATTGTGTACTTCAGAGGCCAACAGGGCATCAAGGGGGCCAACTTGGATGTGTCACCTAGTTGGTCAATCACAAAATGTCACTTGCAGGTAAGGAGACAGAAACAGGCCCCACCATTCTGGAATATGGGGGTTCATGTACCACATAATTGCAGTGACTTGGCAGTAGCCATGTATCCTGAGGAGAGAAGACACTTAAGCCTCCCAAGCAGGGAAGAGCATGCCCCAGACCTCCCAGCTGGAAAACTGGCAGAGGTATGACAAAATTCAAATTTTGTAGCCATAGCCCTCTGATAGAGCAGTGAGGAGTGTTAACATCTCAGAAACACAGCTGTGTCTCACATGGCACCACACATACTAGGGCAGAGACACATCCTCTGCGGTTGGAGATAAGATGGTAACAGGTTATCTGGGCCCATCACTGTTTCAGAAACCATCAGACAGTGACCCTTGATGTGGTTAGTGATCGGCCACATCTGGGGTCCTGAGTGTGGCCTGTGCACCATACTGGGTTCAAAGTGGTGAGCAGTCACACTCTGTTCTACCTACAGAAAGGCACAGGGCATGCTCATCCCAAGTCCTATGGGCATCTCCACAGAGAATCTCCTCTTCTGAGCACTATGGAGTTCACCCATTCTTTCCCATATTTTCAATCAAAAGCAACCCTTGACCACAGTATTTCAGTGGCACATAGCATTACAAAAAAAGAAACATTAAATGTTAGTATGTACAAACGCTTGCAGCAAATTATTTAGAGTTGTGCTTTATAATACTGTAGTCTTATGTGAGTGTTTCCATTTAAGTTAGTTAAATAGGATTAATATAAAAGTTAAGTTTTAGGATCTGGAGATGGGTCAGTGGGTAAGAGCACTTGCTATGTAAGCCTGAGACCAGGGTTTGAATCCCCAACACTCGTGTGAAAACCCAGACATGGCCACACGCAACTGTAACGGCAGTACCATGGGGAACAGAGACAGGAGGGCAAATGGGACTTGCTGACCACAAGCCTAGCTCCAGATTCAGTGAGAGACCCTATTACACACACACAAATACACATACACACACACACACATATATATATATACACACACATATATACACACACACATACTCACACATAGACACACACACACAATTTAAAAAGTTTAGTTTCTTGATTGTGCCAACATTATCCAAGCCCTCAGTTGTTGGCATTGCTAGTGGCCAGCACACTGGGCATGAAGATATAGAGTAGCCCACCATCACAAGTCCTTTTGAACAATGCCATTTCGTAATTATCCCGTGTCCGTAGCAATGACTTCCCAGGTGTCATGCATTGGAATGTTTGGGAGAACTTTTTAATAATTCACCCTATAGACCCATCTCCAGATCCACCAACATGGAGCCCAGGAACATATATTTTTTTAAAATGAGGTTCTCAGGAGCTTTTAGACACAGTCCAAAAACACCATGTGGTATACAAAAGTATTATACCTCAGATTGCACTGTAGAAGATGCCTTTGGAACAGTGGTCAGGTCACTCCAGTATATGACATGTCATAGCAGCAGCCAGCTTTCCTGCTAGACCAGTGCCCAGCTTGGACTGACTCTGACCCCTCCCCGATGAGGAGAATTGAGCAATGTCTGCTGACGACTTTGGTTGTGGTAAGTTAGGAAACTGGGAAGCAGGTGTTTCTGGCACCTGGTGGGTAGAGATCAGGGATGCTGCAAGTATCCACCCTCAGAGGGTATACCCCCTAAAAGTAGCAGTGACAATAACACATGAGGTAGAGAAGGCCATGTAAGGAAAACCTACTCATTGAAAGCAAAACTGGGCAGGAGGTATAGCTCATGGATAAATACATGTTTGATGTGTCTGAGGTCCTGGGTTCGATCCTCAGTACAAGGAAGTAAACAAACTCTAAATGGGAAGGGCAGGTAGCCTTGGGTTTCACCCAGACTCCTCAACTTCCAGTCTGGGTGATAAGTGTTTTACTTGCCACATGATGCTGAGCTTAGATGCCACATCTACTGGACCTCTCACCGGGAGCAGAGGAGGTGTTCACGGCAGCCTGACGAGGCTCCAGCAAGGAGACACAGACACAATCCTCAACTTAGAATGAGGACACTTACAAAATGTGGGAAGCTAGATGGGATGGGGGTTTGTGCAGTATTTCTAGAGGGAAGGAAAGTATGGAATCTGTTGAAGAAGGGGACAGTTTTGATTGCTAGAATCTCCATGTATGGTGGAGGGCAGAGGTCAAGCCAGACCAGTGAGAAGGCCTGAATACTAGTGTGAGAGATCTTAGGTGCTGTGCCTCTGCTCCACGTGATGGCATGGGTGTCACTGAGCTAGCTTGGGGATGCCACTCTGCTGAGAGAGTGGGTGGGCACAATCAGAGGGGCACTTGGGGAAGATGAGGAGACCCCAATAAGGACTGTCCCAGGGCTAACGGTGCAAGCCAGGAGCTGGGGAGTGGGTAACAGGATTAGTATGGACCACTGCAGAACCACATCTGGCAGAGAACAACATCAGGATAGTGTGGGAGTTATTTGTAGAGATTTAGGGCATGGAGGAGACGGGAGGGATGGGAGAAGACAAAGCTAGACTGAATGGGAGGGGGAAGGGGAATGAGCATTGACTACCTATTTAGTTACATGCACTCTACCATGGCATTGGAAGTGTGGGTGTCCATACATACACACATACCAACAAAGTAAAGCTTACGTTTTTATAAAGGTAGAAAAATCATACTCAAAATGCATATTGCGCTGAGTGATTGTTAGAAGGCAAAATACTGACTGTGAGCTTCCTAACAGCTGAGGCAAAGAGAGACAGTGTGAGCTTCAGGGTCTGTTATTTCAAAAGAATCTCATCTGCTGTCCCCAAATAGAGGACACAGAGGCATCTTTAGATGCCAGCAGCACGACCCATCAACACTCTACCCATCTCACCCCCACTTAGTGCAACAATGCAGCCAGCACCAGAGTCCAGCCAAGGATCAGGAAGGCCACAGAGCATCCAAGAATGCTCAGCAGTAGTGAGGTGATCTGACTAAATGCAAAGCGGAAAGTCTCAAGGAGTTTGTCTGGTTTGCAGCCAGAGATAATGGACTACCCTGCACTTGAACCCACTCCTCTGGTATTTTTGGCAAGTATGATTTAGCCCCCCGTCTCCAGAATGCCAGTAGAAAGAGACCGTTTAAGTCCCATGGATACAGCTTCTCACTGTAGTGGCCTTGAGAAATAAGGCCAACCCCCTCCTCACCAGGACATCCCCACATCCTCCTGTACTTTATGATATGGACATTCACATCTGAGCCTGGCCATGGGGACTCTTCCCTACCAGAGCACTTTGGAGTAGGGCCAACAGTTAATGAGGCTGAGATGAAGGCGTGGTGCTGGAATTTGAGCACCATTCATCACTGGGGAAGGCTTTTGAGACAGACTAGATTCTCCCTGGCCTGGGCATCATGTTGCAGCCCAAGTTTTGCCCTGGGTAGACAGTTTGGGGGATGTAGGCAGGCAGAGGCAGGAGAGAGAAGGGTGGGAGATGAGCAGGTCCTTCCCACTCCCGCTGAGCTAAGAGCTGAGTCTGGAGGTTTACAGAGGGACAGAGTAGCACCTTAGTGACTGTTATCTTCCTTAGCCAGCCTCCTACAGTGATTGACATCAAGCTGGACAAGCCCCAGGAGCCCCCGGCCAGCGAGGGTGGCTGCTCCTGCTAATGACACTACTCACTTGCGTTGCCTCCTATTGGTTAGCTTCCTAACGGGGTGGGAAATGAGTTTATCAAATGGGAGGATCTTTCTTTTCTCTCTCTCTCTCTCTAGGAGTAGGGTGGGACATGGGGAGGGAGGCTGGGCATCAGGGACCACGTCACTCTTAACAGCTGTTACCTAAACAACTATTTTTTGGTTTGGTTGTAATATATTGTACTTTATTAAGATTGCCAAAAACTGTTAAAATTAAAAAAAAATTTAAATCATGTGTATACAACTTTTTGCCAGATAAAAAAAGTAGTCATTTTTATTTGAAAGATGTGCTTTTTTTGTTTTTGTATATTTGTAAACTTACAGAGAACCTCTCCACACACCTCTTCCTTCCTGTTCTCATGGAACTGTGTCACCTCTGCCTCCCTCCCATCCCCAGCTCTGTAAATTAAAGTAGTTAACTGAACAATAGTAATTAGGTTCCCATCCTGGGTCATAGTTCAAACCAATGAAGCCCTCCACCCAGGCTCCCCTCAGTCAAATCAGACTTTAACAAAACCGCCTCAGAGGGGGCATTGTTCAGTCCTTCCTTGGCAGAGTGGGACACATTCCATTAGCAGGCCCGAGTGGAAATGAGGGCCTGTGACCTGCAGCATCAGCAGCAGGCCCCACGGCTGCTTCTGCTCATCTTCTCCCAAGAAAACAAGGAGACAGAGAGCAAGGCAAACCATGTCTTCTCTGTGGCGACCCAGTGACGAGCAGAGCAAGACGTTACTGGATGGATGGGGTGCTCCTGGCAGCTGAGACAATGTGTGGTTCTCAAATGTTGTAACGTACTGGCCCAACAGTTGACACGTGTAGTTAGGCCGACTCGCCAACTCAATGTGTGAGGCTGGATGGCTCAGGGATGCTGAAGCCTGGAGCACATGGCATCAGTCCACCTGTGATTGGAGAAGTGAGGGATGTCTGCCCTGACTCTGAACAGTGTGTGTTCTCAGACCCTCTCCTAATCTTGCTGAGTACTGTTGTGGAACCGTTGATTCCTTTATGTGTTTTCACCCCCTGGCATGGTACATTTGAAATCTTTGTATGAATACCATTGGGAGTGTTGTGGCTGTACCACAGGCATCTTGGAGTTACTGTGGGGTTTCCAGAAGGCTGCTCAGGGCACTGCAACTTGCCCCCAGCAAGCTGTCCTTGTTATTTCCACTCTCATCCCTTTAGTCCTGAAGACCTTCAAAAGCTCTAACAGAGTGCTCTCCTCAGAGCAAAGTAACTCACATTCTAAATGCTCCCAAACTCACTGCCCCAGGCCTGCCCAAAGGCAGGGGCAGTGACTCTAATGAAAACATCCCAGCCCCACAGCATTGGCTCTTCTCCAGACTGCTGATGGGCAGGACTCCAACAAGGGGGTTAGAATGAATCATAGAACTTCTCAGAAATGAGTTCAGAATGGAGCCTACATGGCGGGGCTGGTTTTGGGAGTGGTCCTGCCATGCTTCTCCATCCTGGGAGAGTGCCAGGGCCATTTCTGGTGGAGAGGAAGCAGGATCCTCCTGGGCACCTCTTCCAAAGGGCAAGGACCAATGTACGAGCGTAATTGAAATGTCACATGTGTAGCTTTTATATGTGTGTACATAATTATACATAGCGATAGACTTGTGTATACATCCCCCACACACATCTTCACATATACATGTGCTCAATGTATATTCTTGTCGCTCCTGCTCTCAAGTTGGAACTTGCATTGTGATTCCAGTTTTGGAAGTTCAAAAGTATGCAGTGTATTGAAAAAGAAATTCTCAATATTGTCAAATAACTTGTGGTTGTCTTGCCTTCAATAAAATAGTGCATAGATGTGTTAAACTACAATTGAAACTAGTCCACAGAAGTACCCTCACTGCTTCATGTACCTGTGTGCACAGGTGTGCATGCCTGTGGGCCAGTGTCCCCCAGTGTGGGCACTCCACCTAAGTGGTGCTTGTTGGAAGAAGGCATACTTAGTCTGGTTGTAAGAGAGGGGCTTTGCTGGCAGCCTCTGGCAGAGCCCCACTGACAAGGCTCTGTAGTCAAGGAATGACTGCAGGATGGCTCTAAAGAATAGCCTTTCTTATATCCTGTAACTCGTCAGTTCCCTTCTCTTGTGCACACCATCTGAAGCAGCATGGCTTGCTGTTAGAAACAGCAGGAGCCATGGTGGATGCCATCCTGGTTCACCTGGCCTAAGGAGTCCTGCCTTCCTAGCTTGTACACAAAACCCCCTCTTGAGTTTGAGATCTCCAAGCCTCATTGCCTGAGAGTGAGGGTACTGTTCCATTGCTCTCCCACCCCAGTAGTGCCCTGGTCTTTTCCTCAGTCCATCCCCTCCCCTAAAGACCATTAAGGCAGTCAGGCCCCGCACAGAACTGTGTTGCTCCTGGGCTTTCTCCTTCACTACTACCACCACCACCCCCCAACTTGTAGGTAGGATCTCTTGAAGATGTCCTGAAATTATGAGTGTCCCCATCTTTGCTGAATCCAGATCAGCCAGAAGACAAAATGTAGGATTCCTCTTAGGACATGATCTCAACCTAGTAATTCAGTTCCTCTCTCTGAACATTTAGGCCTGGCCTGACAGATAGGCATGGCCGTTTCTTGAAGAGTCTTGAAGGAGCATTGTCAGTAAAACTTCTGTGAGCATTGCAGAAATGGTCTAAGATTGAAAAGGCAGGTGGCATAGTTATACACGCATGCATACCAAAATGAAGTGTGACATTAGTGTCCTGGGTGCTAGTATTGCTGTGAGGTCAGAGACTAGAATGCTCGGTGGTTAGACCTAATTGCTGTCACAGTCACTGCTCCCTTCTGTCACCATCTTTAAACATTCTGCAATATCCCAAGATGGGAGTAGAAATCATGGCCACAATTAAATGTCTCAGGCAACAGAGATAAGAGTTGCAAGGTGATAGCTAGGAGTATAGATGGCTGGGCACATAGTCCGTTATCCAGTGGCTAACCAATGTCGAGCTCACCAGCGTCTGTCCTCCAATATCCAGTGTGATGGTATGGGGACAGCACTGCTGGCTTCAGCATCCTGCAGGTAGTTTATTCCTTCTCCATATGGAAGGGGGAGAGGTTGTCAGGGAGACCAGGTAGCTGAAGATGGTGAGTCAGCTACTAGACCCAGCTAGCAGGAGTATGCTTGTGTCAAATGCCAAGCTCAATGCTCACTGGTTTCCAAACCACCTCTCCCCCAAGAATGGGAGGTGCTGTCTGTCACCTTGCCACAGCACTGGGAGCCAAACCCTGTTTCACAGGTGGGAGAACCAAAACAGACCAGGTCACCTGCAAGCCAGAGATGATGAGAACCAATGTTGGCATCTTCATCCATTGCTGACATGGGTGTATAGACAGAACAGCATCCTGTGCTCATGTCCCCTAAGCCATCTCTACTCCATGGCTACGACATGAGGTTATTCCCAGCCTAAATAGCTAGAGAATATAGGTGTATTTGGGGCTCAGATTTACTTGCATTCACACACACACACACCAATAGTCAGGTCACCCATTTAATTTTTGTTTGAAATCAACTTCGGTATTCCAAAATCTAGTAGTTTCAGTGTGTAAATTCCTTGGACTCTAGGCCCTGTCTGATTGACACCCTGCAGGGTATGATTATCAGGAAAACTTGCATCCAAAGTTCAGGAGGCAAGAAGCCTCCATGCAACAAAGGCCAGCCTGCCTATTGTGTGCTGACTTCTAACCTCACCTGTTCTTTAAAGTGAGAAACACAGAGGGTGGCATTTCCATCTGTAATGGGCTCAGAAGGCAAAGCGGCCATATTGACTTTACATTCAACTGTGTAATATGTGGAAGACTCAGCATGTTGGTCAAACAATAAACTGTCCTACTTCTCAACACAAAGCTTCTTGTCAACTGTTTCTAAGTGGTGCAATTATATATAGAGGGCTTAAAAGTGGATTTCCTCAAAGGCCCTCTCATGTCTGGGTGGTGTGTCCCTTACACAGGGCCTTTGGCCTCTTGTCCCTCCTCACCTGGGCTCTCCACCAATTCTAAAAGAAAATTGTGGGCTAGTGAGATTGTATCCACAGCCTCGTCTGTTTAATTGTTAGCTTCTAACAGCAGATGGTCAGGGAAACTCCAGGAGGGACCAAGACTCGGGAGTGTATTTACCATCAACCCCACACTGACAGGGCTAGGGGTTAAGAAGGCAAAGTGCAGGGACTAGGTTCCTTACTTATCCTTTTGATGATTTCCAGACAATCACCCAAAGGCAAGAACTTAAGGGTAATCATGACCATCTTCAGATGGCACCAACCATGACCACCCCCAGCTTCTCCCACACCAGTTAGTGGACAGTCCCTAAGAGGCAGCTTGGGTCTCACTACCTCCAACCTAGTAGATATCTTGAGCTCTTATCTGGCTCTAGGAACAATTCCTGAGATTGCTAGAAGTCTTTCATCCTTTTAATAGAAAGGTTCTAGAAAACTCCAATTTGCTACCTCAAAGCTACTACTGATTACCAGGAGGAAGACACAAAAATCCCTGCCCACTGCCTTAGATTGGCATCTAGTTAGAAGGTATGAGGTGGGCAGGTGCAAGGGATGGCAAAGGGTATAGGGCCGAGAGCCTGAGAACATGATTACATGCCAGATGAAACTAAGAACAGCAGGTCCTTCCCCAACACAGCAGCATCCAGAGCCACAAGGCTTCACACCATAGAGGAGTGGCTGGGCTCTCTAGGTAAGATGTTAGCACAGCTGCCCTGCAGTCCTCACAAGACTGAGGTCCTCCAAGTGTGCACACAAGATGACACCGTGAATGTTCTGCTTAAAGCGCAGTGCAGCAAGCGTAGGACTGCTGGGTGGCTTTCCTCATCTCTGCAAGAGCGGCCACTGTTTGCTAAGCCCAGACTTTATATATATAGACATCAAGGAAACCTTGGATAAATATGTATATGGGACACATATACACACACACACACACATATAGACACATCTGTACTCACCATTCAACTTAATGCTTTCAGATACAGTTATTTATCAAGACAATAAAAAAGGTAAATTTTAAGACAGAATTCCTTTGAAAAGGTAATTTTTTTAAAGCATGAATGAATACAAACTTAAAATATATACAGTGGACTTTTTCAGTTTGTACCGTTCCACAGCACTTGGGCTGCGGTGGTGACATCACAAGAGCTGAGCAAGCAGCACAGGCAGACAGCCTGGGGCCTCACCCACCGAGAGGTAGCAATGTGCTGTCTCCCAGTTCTCCCCGTGAGTGTCTAGGGAGTTGGCTCTTACATCCATCATGTGAGAGTGACTCTAAGGGTTCCCAGTAGGCTTCTAAACCTAAGCTGGAGTTAAGACAGGTCACTGTCAGCTGTGCCCTATGGTTCGGAACTTGGCTTCCTTTTAACTACCTTTACATCTGAGACTTCACTAAGAACGTATTATTCCAAAATACTAGGGGTAACTGGAAATTAACTGGTTCCATAAACAGGCAGGTCTGGTTCCAGGAACATATCAAAGTAGAGAGGCAGAGGCCAAGCACTTTCCCGATAAACCTGTTCTCATGGCCTTCTGCTACATCACATGCTAAAGCAATGCTACACCAACCAGAGAGAGAATTAAATCAAAAGAATTAGTTGAGAAAGGAGCAGAAAAGGAAGGACCGATCTCAAGCTGGTATAAGTGTTTCCAGAACACAGAGATGCTCAGATACATGCCATGCTCCCTCTTCATCAGCTCCACACCACCATAGCCCTTTCCCAAACTGTCAGTCAGTCACAGATGACCAAGGTTTGCAGCCAGGGCTGCTCCTCATGCGATCTTAGCCAGCCACTTCTCCAAGTCCTGGATGTCAGCAGTGCCAGCGTCCCCTTGGCCACCCTTGGCACTACACTCTAGGAACTCCACTTTGAGGGGCAACTGGGAGAATTCAAATTCTTTGCCTTTCTTTCCCAGCTGAGCAGGTGCAGTACTGGAACTGTCCAGTGTGCTGGGAGCAGCAGACCGGGTAACTCGTAAGGTGTTGCTGTGGGGCAAAGGGACAAGTCAGAGGCAATCCATCAGTACCCATTAAAGACTGACAGGCTAAATGTCAATTCACTATTAACATTGCTGACTTGTCATTTTATATCCATGAACCACTGTTTCAGATACACAGGTGAGATGGCTCTAACCATCTCTCTTAGCCAGAGGTCAGTGGGTTAGGAAACCCAGGTCACTCCAGCTCTTTAAGCCTAGTTCCACTTCTAAGATCTCCTGAATGGCACCACAGAATAGTTTAAATGTATGCTGTAAGAGACAGGGAGCTTGTTATCGAGAGTCTTCTTGGATATAAAGTTCATACATCCACAAAGTCTCATCCATCCTGTAAGTAGGAAAACCTTCCCAAATGAAGTCATTTTATTGCCAGCTACTGGTCCTGTTAGAGTCATAGGCGACATACTATTAATTTTTATAAATACTAAATCCAATTAAAATGAGAAGCACAGCCTTTAATCCTATCACTCAGGAGGCAGAGGCAGGCTGATCAGTGAATTTGAGATGAGCTTGGTCTACAGAGTGAGTTCCAGGACAGTCAGGGCTACATAATAAGACCCTGCCTCAAAAAAGTCTTTCCTTTTACAAATGCAGTAAGAAAATGTAACTGGGTTTACTGTGTTGGCCTTTTCTTCTATGAACAAGCTTTTTAGTTCTTAGAAATCAGCACAGTGGGGGCTGGAGAGATGGCTCAGCGGTTAAGAGCACCGTCTGCTCTTCCAGAGGACCCGGGTTCGATTCCCAGCACCCACATGGCAGCTAACAACTGTCTGTAATTCCAGTTCCAGGCAAAACACCAAGGCAAATAAATAAATAAAAGTGTTTAAAAAAAAAAAAAAAAAAAAAAGAAATCAGCACAGTGCAGAAACTTGCTAGATTCCTTCACACTCACAGTTTATCTCACTCAACTTCTAGTTTTTCAACATCAAAAGCAAGATAAATATGGCCAATAGCTTGAAAACAATTAAGAAACTACAAAAGAGTAATGTAGATTTTTATATTCTTCCTAAGTGTTCTTGTTCTGTCAACAATAATTTCTAGTGGCTACAATTTTTAGATTGTATTTTCTGGGACAGGCTCTCACTATATAGGCCAGGCAGGCTGGGACCCTTGGTCTTCCTGCCTCCCTGAGACTACAGGTGTGTGGGACCACACCCAGCTTCCAATGCCTCTTAAATTTTTTACTTACCTTTCCCCCGACCCTCAGTTTTTATTGTTGTTATTCATACATATTATTTGTACCTTTTAACACTGTTTTACATGACCTACGTGTGAACAAATACCTTCATTCACAGAAATAAAATTATTCTAAACTTGGTGTTTTAAGTCTCTAAAACCTTCCAACTATAAAAAAAGTAACAGTGATTAAAACAAAATGATAATGGTCTCAATAAGTCATGAAATTTTAAAACAGCTATAAACATTGCATTAGTTTTTTGTAATTCCATTCTTTCATAAATTATTTAACACATATTCCATGCTAATCCTGATTATAATTTTGATGATCATACACAACCAAAGGTAAGAGGCATCAACCCTTGAACACTTAAGTGTCGAGACACTTTACCAGGAATACATGCACACTTACAGTTCCTTTTCAAGCTGCTGCTGAATTAACTTTGCTGATTTTGCCATCGTGATATCTGGGAAAGAATAAGAACATTGTTCTCGTTTAAACCAGAATGTGTCTTTTCCCTGGTCTTCTAGCATAGGAAGTTCACATCTCATGCCTTCGTTAAATCACGTTATTACTATTTCTTTCTCTGTCAAAGTAAATGCTGTATTTTTTTTTATTTTTGAAAAATGCTTTAAAACATTAAGTGTAATAAAACATTATTTTAGTGCTAATGACCCTAAAACTAATTAAACTTAAGTTCTCCACACCTTACAAGCCTTTCAATACTTACACCTGTCCAGTCAGTTTAAAGGAGCTTACCAGCACTGTGACTAACATTTGATGAGAACTTTCAACATACACCTTATCTCCCGTTTAAAGTGAACCTGACACAGCTAGCTAAGATTAAGATGTTGTGATAAGCATGACATACACTGTAGGATAGAAACAAGCTGGGAGGGCGAAGAGCCCAAGCCAAGCCAGTACTGACTGCCCTACACACACAAATAACGAGATGGAGCTGGGGCTGGAGAGATGGTTCAGCCATAGGATCACTGACTGCTCTTCCATAGGACCAGGGTTCAATTCCCAACACCCCCATGGCAACTCACAACTGTTTGTTACTGCAGTCCTAGCAGAGCCAAAGCCCTTTAAATTCTTTAGGCACTAGGTATACACATTGTTCATAGACATACATGCAGGCAAAAAACTCACACAAATAAAAATAATTTAAAAATAACACCTGCAGCAGGTATTATTAGGATATTTTTTAATCTCTTCTGAAAAATGTTTCAGACTCCTAATAAATATAAACATGAAAGAGCTCTGAAAGACCAACTACCCTGTGTTACTTGAACTGTGTTACTTCACTTCTCATAAGTGAAGCCCAGCTGTACTGAGTCTGAGCATCAGGAGAGGGGGCTACAGTTCCCTCTGGTTGAACCTGCTCAGTGGTAAAACCTGTTTGGATGCTGAAACCTCAACAATCTCTCCAAAACTGATAGTACAAAGCCTTACAAACTAACACTGGTAAAGTAAAATCATTTGTGATCTTTAATATAAAAAACACTGTATCATAAAAAAAGAGTTAACAACATAGCCCTTTGGATGCCAGTCCTTAGGGCATCCTGGTAAAAAGATTGGGAAAATTGTAGATTAAGATTTAATGCCTTAAATTATGAACAGCCTTCCCCCCATGCTCAACAGAAATTGCAGGTAAATGAACTAATTCTCAATAGCAATCCTAAACCAATCCACTGCCATCGGCAAGAAGCACCTTGCTTGTTGCATGCTATTAAGAAGGCCGGTGTGTTCTTGAGAGCCATGCTGTCAATGAGGACCTGGTACAGAAACTCGGCCACATCTTTCACCTCCCGCTGGAACGCTGCACTATCCACCACGAACACCACAGCCCTGCAGTGAGAGGGGAGGGAAGAGGGACATGAGCACACACAGAAGCAGGAGCCTCAAAACAGATCCCTGATCTCTCTAGACTCGACCCTGTCATACAAACACATACATACATACATACATACAGACATACAGACAGACAGACATATACATACACACAGAGAGGCATGCACAAACCTTGACTTGATGATGATGATGATAATAATAATATTTAAGAAACTAAAAGGACACACAGGAAATGATATCTGCTCTAAAGGGCTCGAGAATCACCCTACAGCCCACAATGGAATGAGAACAAAGAGGAGGACATCTGACCAAGACCAAGTGGAAGCTAAAGGGTGATGGAAAGCTGAACTGACCAAGCAAACAAACTGGGCACAGACTGTGGGTTAAAAGAGCATACTGACGGTACAAAATAAATAAAACACACCTCGGAAAGAGTACATGTGGAGGGGTGAGTCGGAGAAAGCCAGGTCAGAGATGAACACTAACCTGTAAAGTTTATGCTTTCTTGTCCTACTGAAAAATGTTTCAGACTCCTAATAAATAACAGATGTGAAACAGCTCTGAAAGACCAACTATCCTGGTCTTTCACAGATAAGGAAAGACCTTATCCAGTCTTTAGGTGCCTAAGTGGAAGACAGAGAACTCTTAGAGTAACTCAAGAAGAATTACAAGCAGTAATAACAATTATCCCATACCAGAAACAAAGCCATCAGAGGTAATGCATGGGAACTAAGGACAACAGGTCCTAGGGGTCAGACAGAGGCTTGAAGGCCCAGGCAGAGAGAGATGTGTAGTGGCTAACGGGCCTGAGCAGCCACAAACACCCTGCACAAAGCCTCCAACTCAAAGGCAGTCTTGTGGAGGCTGAAATTAGAAAATATTTCTAAAATATTGTGTCTCCAATGCCTCACAGCTACAGTGCATAAGTTGACATTCTCCCCTGGAGTAAGGGCCTTAAGCGAAAAGATTACATAAAAACTGGGCCAGATTCATCAAACCCCCATGATACCAACACATGAAAATAACTCTGTCCTAAAGTAACAAAGACCCTCAACCTTATCAGTGACACCTATCCCCTTGAAGGAAGAGTTCTGGATGAAAACATGCAATTACAAGGGAGAACATCCAGGACTCCCAAGCTGGAGTTTAGAGTGACCTAAGTGCATATTCATGGAGATATAGCTCAGTTGGTAGAATGCTTTGCTAGGCACAAAGCCTTAGATCCATCCCAGCCAGCATAAAACCAGACAAAGCACACACCTGTAAACCTAGCACCAAGGAGGTTCAGGCAGATCAGAAACTCAAGGTCATCTTTGGCTAAATAGTGAGTTCAAGGCCAGTCTGAGCTATATGAGATCCTGCCTCCAAGAAAAGCCCAACAAAAATCTTAATACATGTTTAAAATTACTTTAGAGGATAATACAAGAAACAAACAAACAAACAAAAAACAGGTGAACTTTTAAAAAGTACTTTTTAAAGATTACATTATAAAATAGTATATAAAATTGGCAACTCAGTGGAAACCTAAGCAGAGATGACTTAGCTGAAAAGACCACAGCGAAGTAGACAGCAGAGGGGCTCACACAACACTCCAGGGAAAAGGATCTGTTAGATAAACTAGTGAAGAGAAGACACAGAGGAATCAAAAACCGTCAGCAGAACCCCACACTGTGATGAGGGAGAAAGAGCAGACAGTGCCATCTGTTGGCATCACAGGGTTTGATGAATCTGGCCCCATTCTGATGCTGATCTTTAGCTTGGGGTTCTTATGCTTGCAGTGTCCACTTGCAGCAGGAAGCTGTGAGGCACAGAGACCAGGTGTTTCCATTTCTTTTGGAATTATTTTCCAGCCATAGCCTCCATTAGAGTGTTCTTGAGTGGGAGGCTTTATGCAGCATATTGGTCCAGCTGCCCAGGGCCTGTTAGCCACTGCTCTTGAACAGATGAAAATGCCCTTTGTTAAAAGGTGGTACAATTGAATTCCAAACACCATGAAGCCAAAGATAGATGTCCCATAGGGAAATGACACTGAGGAAAACAACCTGAAAGGAAGGAACAGAATCTGGCAACAAGCAAAGAAGTCATATTTCCACTTAAGTAACCTTATTAGTTACTTGTAACTCCAGTCCAGGGAACCCAGCAACCTTCAAGCATCTGCACATACAAGATGCACAAATATACACACAAGCACAAGCACACAAATTTCAAAAGAAATTAAAAAGACAAAGTCACATATCATAGTAAAAGTATTTTCAACTCTCTGTATAATGACTGAAGTTTCTGTGCAGTTAGTTTTATCTTTATGTGCTACATATTCTATTTATTTAACTTACTTGGATAATAGTGTAATTCTACTACAAACCATAAATTATTTGCAATTAACAATACAAAAACACTGATGTTGAGACGGTTTCACTATATTGCTCAGGCAGTTGCCATCCCCCTGCCTCAGTCTCCCAAGTATTTTGTGTCACAGTGCTGATTAAGAGTGGAAAAGAATATCCAATTATGGCCAAATTTAGCAGGTCTAGGTATATCTCAATTGTCTGAGGAATAAAAATCATATTATCATCTATGACAAATTGCTCATTCCCATCTTTTCGTGGCAAGAAGCAATGACAAAATCTTAAGTCTAGAATGCTCAACAAAAAGGAAGCTAGGATATCATCAGTCAAAAACATGAATACCTCAGGCACAATACTGCCAATTAAACTATCACAACATCATCTCCAAGATGCTTTCCAAATTCAGTTATTAAAATATGCCTTCACATCATTGAAATTATCATACAAATTTACCTCTTTAGTTCTTAATCAGTGTTAGAAGGCAAACATAAGGAAATCATTTAAGACTAGAGCATACAAAAAGAAAATGAATGAAAGAATCAATTGATACAGGATTTACATTGAAATAGTTCTTGAGGCACCGATTTAATGTAATTCAAGAACAAACTCCCTGGGCTGCCATGCTGCTGCTAGTTTTTAGCTGAGTTATGTGAGGGAAACAAGACAGTTTTTATACCATGGTTCCTACAAAGTGGACTGCTCTAAGCCCACCAGTAGAAAAACTCCCAGCAAACAAGTAGCTACAAAGCTGCTTCTAAGAGCATGCCACTAATGTAGCCGTGAGGAAACCACATCCTCCCAAGTCTGGTACTGTGGCACTCTCCAGAACTCTGAGCCACAGATTCCCAGTCAGCATCTGGTATAGAAATCACCTGGGATTTCAAAACAGACCTGTACTTCCCAAGTACAACTACTGGTGCTTTACAGGAGCAAGCCAGGCCTCTTTGGATGGCCTTTTGAGGGCACCAGCTATGTGCTCTCCCTGCAAACAATTAAAATTTATTCCCAAAGACATCCAGTGAGTATGCCATTATATTATGTACAGAATATATTTACAAATCTACAAGAGCTGGGTTGTTTGATGCACACCTTTAATCTCAGGGAGACAGATCTCTGAGTTCCAGGACAGCCAGGACTACACAGAGAAACCCTGTCTCAAACTCTGCCCCCATTAAAAGAAATCTACTATGAGGGAAAAGTTTGTTCTTAAAACCAAAGCAAAGCAAAACATAAAACCCTCTTTGTCCTGTTATCAGTAATTCTCAATGTTAGATCAGTTCCCAGGTATGATTCTGATTAGAAAAACAGGGGCCAGAAATGACATATTGGCAGTCTTTCCATTTTCATTTGTATGTGAATTTCCAATACAAACGTGGGATGTAAGGCCTAATGGAGCCAAAACCTTCCAGTGAGTAAACTCAACTTTGAGACAACTAGAAATAAACTTCTTACATTTTTCTGGATAATGCTAGCATTTGTAGCATTTCTCTGCTTTAAAAAATAAATATATAAGAGAACTTATTGATGGCAAAAGAAAGAAAGGAGGAATGGAAGAAAAGGAAGGGGGAGGGAAAGAGAAGGAAAGAGGGGGGGAGGAAGAAAGGGGGAAGAGGAGGGAGGGAAGGCAGGCAGGCAGGAAGACTGACTTGCTAGATGTGGTGTTACACATCTACAATCCCAGAATTTGGGAGGATGATTAGTTCAAGATCATCCTTGGTTGACTACATAGCAAACCCAAGGCCAGCCTGAATTACAGGAGACTCTCAAAAAGCCAAAACCTAGCAGGCAGGCAGGAAGAATAAGAAACTTAGTTTACATACATCTAATACCTGGGAGGCTGAGGCAGAGAGAACTTACAGTTCAGGCCCAGCCAGGGCTACCTGGGCTTGAAAGATACTGCCACCTTATCAAAACAAAAGAAAACCAAAAAGAATAAGAATAATGTTTTGAGTTTAACATCTTCTAGGATCCACCCTAGCCTTAAAAATTCCTTTTTCAGTTTGGTTGTGATAGTGTATGCCTCTAATCCCAGTATTCAGGAAACAGAAAAAGACAGATCTAAGTTCAAAGCCAGTCTGATCTATAGAAGAAGTTTCTAGATAGCTAGAACTACACAGAAAAACCCTGTCTCAAAAAAATCAAAAAAGACAAACAAAATTTTTATTAATGGGAGTTAACATGAGCAATTCTCCTTAGGCTGTCTTCAATCTTCACAATCCTAGCACCCCAATGGCCTATCCAAGGTATAGGGTACCATGGCATCAGAATCTCAACAGAGGAAGCAGCATGAGTGGATGCCAACACAGTAGACTTGAACAAACCCATGTCACTTCTTCCCTAACTTACCTGGCTGTAGACTTAAAGCGATCTAAGAACTGAAGCCTCAAGCTCTCATGGCCAGGGAGGTCAATCAAAGTCAGGCTATTGCCCTGAGGACAGCAAGAGTGAGATCAAGTCAACATTTGGTGCAGTTTCAAGCCCACAGGATAAATCCTCACCATCAGATCATGAGTAGCACCATGAATCAAGCAGATGTTTATTGCAGATATCGAGTCAGGTGGGTGTCTGAGGAGCACTTCCTGGAGTGCATGAGGCATAGGAAAGAAAAAAAAAAAAATTAGGGACTGAGGAAGCTAGTCATTTGGTAAAAAAGATCTGTAGTTTATTCTAAAAACTACATTTAAAAAAAAAAAAAAATGCCCAGTGTGGTGGAGCCACTTCACCCCAGCTCTGGGGAAGCAGAAAGAAGCAGATCCCTGAAGCTTTCTGATCACCCAGCCTACCCTACTTTGTGAGTTCCAAGACAATGTGAGACCATGTCTCAAAAACCAATGTGTACAGCAACCCAAGGAACAAGCTTAATCTCTGCACTCCCCACATTACTACCCCCTCATACTAAATAAATAAAACAATGGCCAAAGTTCTGGCAATAAAACAGAAATCATGGTTCCTGACATGATATGAAGTATGAGAGAATAATGCAATGTAAAATTAGATAAGATGTATAAAATTTCAATATTAATAAATTTTCCTTGGTTGGTTTTTTTTTTTGTTGTTGTTGTTGTTTTTGTTTTGTTTTGTTTTTTTTGAGACAGGTTTTCACTGTGAAGCTCTGGCTGTCTTGGAATTCATTCTGTAGATCAGGCTGGCCTCTAACTCAGATCACCTGCCTCAGTCCCAGAGCACTGGGATTAAAGGTGTGCACCATTACCATTCCCTGGCTTAATAACAGAGACACCTTACTTCTGAAAGAATGGAAGCAAAGTCTAACCAAGGCTTTGGAAATATACCAATATGAGAATAAGCAAACTCACATGAAAATTGGTAAATATTCACAAATAAGGTAAAATAAAAACATACAATTTATAGTACATATTACAATTAATGAGATTCTTAATCTTAACAAGATATCCATAATTTTGACTTCTGAGTTTTAGATATTTATCTATTAGATACACCATTTATTTGTTCCAACTCTGTCAGTATTCTGTTCCAATGCCTGGTCTCCTACTGAGCAAACTCACCATACACCCTAGGAGGTGCTAGTCACCATCCTAGGACCTTATCTTTGGAACACAAGTTATCGTAGACAGAAATGACAAGATCATCAGGGGTGGTCTGGTACATGTATCAGAACCATCCATCATTTCTAACACTGACCCAATCCTCAACCAACTACGACCACCATGTCTGCAGGAGGAAGTCAGAATCACATACAGACACATTATGCCCTTTTTGGTATCCTTTCCAGACCTTCACCAACAAACATGTCTGATGGCTTTGCTGCTTTGTGTGCTGGTGGGAGCCTGGAGAGCCTATGCTGGGTCTACTGCTGTTTCTGATGCAGCACTAGCACTGAAGCAAACATAATGACTGGGAACATCACTGCTTAGACCAGAGCACAACACCAGGGAACGGGACAAGGAATAGTAAGAAGGGATGAGTGGTCTTTATGTTAACAAAGCACAGTGCAGGTTCATATGCCTAAGGGAACACTGTCTATCAATTTTAATAAAATATTCAAAACTATTTAACCCAACATAAAGTATTACTTCAGATTTATTTATTTTTATTTATGTGTGTATATGTGTACATGTAAATGTAGATGGCCATGAGGACCAGAAAAGGGTGTCAGATTCCCTGGAGCTGAAGTTACAAGAAGTTGTGAGCTATGGAATGAGTGTATTTGAAATTAAACTCCAACATCCTGAAAGTAAGTGCTCCTAATTGTTGAGCCCCAGAATCAGGCCAATCCCAAACCACCCTGGAACACTACCACCCACCAAGAACCCTAAATAAGCTCTGGACCCTGTTCAGTTTGCTGCTGCTTTTTACCCTAGAGGCAGCCACCTCCAAGGATTCTTCCTTCCCAATAAATCTCAAGTGACGTTTGTTGTACAGTGTGACATTTTCACTGGAGTGCAACAGAGCAGAGTGGAGAAGAACTGTAACACTTTTGCTGGGGAAAGGTTTCCCCTGGCAGAGCAGAATTGTTAGACACCTGGAGACCTAAGCAGAGTTGTAACACTTTCATTGAGGAAACTTTCCCCAGCAGCAGAGCAGTAACACTGCTCTGGAGCAGAGCTTGACAGCTTTGCTTGTTACATATGCACTGGGAACCTTTCCCTGGAGCAGAGCTGTAAGCTGTCACACTTAGAGTGACTTTATAGTATCTCTTGACTCCTAACTACCAGGATACCTTTCCATCCGTGCTGCAATGCTTACAATGAGACCTTGTCTTAAAATAAATAAAATTCTTGATCAGAAAAGTACAACCACAGGGAGTAAAAAAACCTGTCTAATGGTTGACACTTTTATTTGCTGACAGTGCTTAATTGTGAACCTATCAACATCACCTATCCTTCCATCCCTAATCACCAAAGCTGTTGTATTGTAATCAGCTTTGCAGTTACCATTTGCACCCTGCAGCTACACAGGTATACAAGTGATTCTTCCAATTATTTGTGGTTATTTTTTAAATGTGCAATATATATCCATCACAACAATGCTGATAAAAGCCAAAGATTGTAACCACACTAAACATTAACAATGTTCTGACTAAATAAAAAAATCTAACTATGGGATAGCTTTTAGAAAAGTCTGGGTGGCAGAGACAGAAAAAGCAAACTACTTTTAAGCAAATGATTATTAAATGTGTTGCCTTTTGTAACAGAGAAAGACTCAATGCCCACTGAAACTCAGTAACAATGAACAGATAGAACCTAGAAGAATGAAATGTAATGTAGCTCTGTACATAAGTTACAAAGACAGGTGAACAGGACAAGGTCGCTACTAAGATTGCAAAGGGCGGATCTGCTATGAAAAATATGTTCTTCAAAAAGGTAGGCTACAAATGCTACCTACATCCTCAGACTACTACTCCAGAAAGTTCTTCCTTGACATGCCAGTGTCCTAATTAGCTTTGTCAACTTGACACAGCTTACAGTCATCTGAAAGAGGCCTCAACAGAAGAAATCCCCTCAGACTGGCCTGTGGACATGGCAGTGGGGACATTTTCTTCATTGCTGCTTAATATAAGAAGGCCCAGCCTGATGTGGGAGGTTCCACCCAGAGGCAGGTAGTCCAGGGCTATGAAGAAATCAAGCTAAGTAAACCAAAGACTGGGCGAGCAAGCAGCATTCCTGTATGGCTCTTGCTTCCAGGTTTCTGCCTTGATTTCCCTTAATAATGGATTATGACCTGGGAGTGTAAACCAGATTAAACCCTTTCCACCCCAAGCTGCTTCTGGTCAGAGTATTTTCACAAAAGAATGGCAGATATAATTCACAGTAAGAAGAGTGTCAGATTCTAGAACATTCCACAGATTCCTTACCCTGTTATTGTTGACTTTGTATGCAGCAGAACTGTCGGTAATGGAAGTCTGTGTGTCTCTGTAGTGGCCAGTTAGCAACTGTAAAAAACCAAGATGGACAAGATCTGGGTAAGCATACTACAATAACACCAAACCCAATTTAAAGAATAACATTTAATTCTCTGAAGAGTAGGGTGATGTAGGATATCTTTCTATATGGGTGTGAATATGCTTGGGGGGGGGGCGGCAAATTTACTGACCTGTAAATATTTAAACTGCCAAAAAAAATTCAAGGCCTGAGGAAATGGTTCAATGGATAAACACTTGCTGTGTAAGCCTGACAACCAGAGTTCAGATCTTGTGAACCCATATAAAATTACACATTCATAATTCTAGTACTCTGATGGGGGAAAATGGGAGGCAGAGACAGAACTTCCAGAAATTCAGATTAGCTAAACCGGGCAAAACAGCAACGAGAAAAACCAACATCTGTCATCCTCTGACCTCCACGGGTGTCAGGGCACGTGTGCGCACACGCGCGCACACACACATGTACACACACTCACACACACATACACACACACATACATACACACACACACATACACACACTCACACACACATACACACACACACATACATACGCACACACACTCATACACACACACATATACACACACTCACACACACACACATACATACGCACACACACTCATACACACACACATATACACACACTCACACACACACACATACATAATACACACACA
The DNA here is from genome assembly GCA_004025045.1 of Sigmodon hispidus. Classification (NCBI taxonomy): domain Eukaryota; kingdom Metazoa; phylum Chordata; class Mammalia; order Rodentia; family Cricetidae; genus Sigmodon; species Sigmodon hispidus. The sequence goes on along the minus strand of PVIH01000852.1, from coordinate 30,342 downwards.
CACACACACACACACACACACACACACACACACACACACGGAGGATTAAATAATTTATACCCTCCAAAGGAAGAATGGAAATTTCTCCATACTTGGTTAAAAATAGTGACCATAATTTTAAGTGTACAGCAAAAGATAACCAGACTACAATCCACAACCCTGAGCAGCTAGGTAACAAGGACAAGCTTAAGAGAGACATCCAAGGATCCCTCTGGGAAGGAGAAATAGAGAACATCTCCTGAGTAATACATTGGGATCATACGAGGGAGAGGGAGCAAGAGGAGGTGGGAAGAGAACATGAGGGAATGGGATGGTTGAGTTGGAGGAGCAACAGAGAAGGAGAGCAACTAAATAGATCTTGATAGAGAGAGCCACTGTGAGGTAAGAGAAAAACCTGTTAGAGAAATACTCAGGAACTCACAAAGATGGCCTCAGCTAAGACTCCAAGCAATAGTGGAGGGAGTGTAAACTGGCTTTCCCTAATAATCAAATGGATAGCCACCCTAATTGACATTATAGAACCTTCATCCAACAACTGATGGAAGCAGATGCAGAGATCCACAGCTATGCTCTGGGTCGAGGTCCCAGTCCAGCTGAAGAGAGGGAGGAGAGATTATATTAGCAAAAGCGTCAAGATCATGATGAGGAGACGCACAGAGACAGCTGACCTGAACTATTGGGAGCTCATTAACTGAAATGACAGCTGGGGAACCTACATGGGACTGAACTAAGCCCTCCAAATGTGAGTGACAGGCGAATAGTATGGGCAGTTTGTGGCGCCTCTGCTAGTGGGACCAGAGTCTATTCCTGGTGTATAAACTGGCTTCTTGGTGCCCATTCCCTACAGAAGAACACCTTGCTCAGCCTTGAGACTGGAGGAAAGGGGGTGGGGGAGGCGACTCACCCTATCTGATGGGGGGATGAGATAGAAGAAAGGGAGGTGGACTGGGAAGAGGGGAGGAAGGAGAAACAATGGTGAGGATGTTAAAACATTTTTTATACAAAAATGAAAAAAATTATAAAATTAGGAACCAAAACCACAACTGGCCACATGAAACATGTACTAGTGAAAGGAAGCCTCGCTAGCTTAAACTACCAAAAGACAATCATTTTTGTCATGTCTTTGATAATGCCAAGTTGCTTAGAATTGGCCATGCTGGGACTATCTTATGTCACATCAAAGGTTACTGGGCTTCCTTTATTCTTTTATTGGTTGCTTAGATTTAAGAAAATGATGAACAGTAAAGAAGCAAGCTAAACTTAAAAGCATATGTCTGCAGCTATTATATTCTGGTTGGCTCAAGAAACTGATAATGCATCTTTTGACGTGTGTATGTGTATACACTAGAGGTCGATGTCAGAAGTCTTTCTTCAACCATGCTCCTCCTTGAGGCTGAGGTCTCTCACTGAACCTGGAGCTCACTGACTAGCAGGGCTGGCCAGCCAAGAGTTCCAGGAAACCACTGTGTCTCTCCTGGATTATTGACAAGCACTTCTAAACCTGGCTTTTCGGTGGGTTCCAGGGATCCAAACTCAGGTCCTCATTTGCCAGGCAAGCACTATGAACTGGGTCACCTCCTGGCCCAGACCATATATTCTAACAATATCATCTGACTAGGCAAAGAAGTTGTCCATGCCACTGACAAGTAAAGCCCAGTGTACATCTGCAACTTTTTCCTTTCATCCTTTAAACTAAAAACCATATCAGCCAACACATGTGATATATCACATTCAGTGGCAGGGATCTTATTGAGGAATCAGCCAGCAGACTGGGATGGCCAATCTTGGTCCAACTGCAATCACAACAGTGTTGCTACCGACACAAAGAGTGTTCTGTAAGAACCAATGAGCTATACAGAATTCACAACACAGTTTACAAATGAGTAAAACATATTGTTTTGAATTTTGGAGCATTTCAGATTAAGGAGGATAAGTAATAAAAATGTATGCAAATATCCCAAAATTCAAAACATCCAAAATCTGAAACAACAATGAAAGGTCTCTGGCAAGCTGTCGGAGCTTTATTACCTAACCACAACTCTTCTGGCATCTTTACCCACAGAAATATACTTACATAAAACTTTATAGTAAGGGCTAAATGTGTGTGTGTGTGTGTGTGTGTGTGTGTGTGTGTGTTCGTACGAATGGAGAGGCGGTTACAGGTTTTCTTAATAGTTTTTTTGTAGTCCTAAGTAAGTCAAGAATTAACTTCCAGGACTGGTGGAGGGTCAGCTAAGTTGGTTAAAACACATACTGCTTTTGTAAGAGACCTAAGTTCAGTTCCCAGCATCCAAATCAGGCAGCTCATAATACCCTGTAACCCCAGCTCCAGGGAATCTACACTCTGGCCTCTACAAGCACAGGTACTCAAGTGCACATACCCACACACAAACATATAATTAAAAAGGGAAAAAAAAAAAAGGCCTTATTTTTTAAAACTTGCTCCAAACTTGCTAGCATAGTTCCCTGAACCAAATAAACCACAAGACGACAGAAATATGGAAGTGCCACGACAATTCCTATTACGTTTAACAGAGGTAGAGTTCAAAGCATTACCCTGACAAACAGCAACGTTTTCCCAGAGTCACAAAGCCCAACGAAGAGCACAGCTCTCTGACTGCTCTTTCTGCTCCAGATGAATTTCCAGAAAACTGCAAGAGAAAAACAGCCTTCATCTTCAAGGGCATCAGTAGGCATTTACGACAAAACAACACGTTCAACTGCATTACTTTTATTGTTAATTCTATCAGAGTCGTTTTAATAGTTAGTCAGGAACGCACTGAATGCCAGCCACTATCTACTGTCAGCTTTTCCACGCCTATGTCCGTCATTCCAGCTGTGGAGACTGCAAGCAAAACGATGAATGGGAGCGGAAGGGGGTGCGGAATTAATGGCTTGCTAAATTTCAGTTGATCTCTACTCTACCTTAGAACCTACGCAGCCCAGACACAAGCCCAGCTCACAGACACAAGCAGCCCCAAGTTGGTGTGAGCTCCGGCGGCGGGCGCCCAGGGAGCCCCAGGCACTCCTGTCCCAAGAACCAGGTCACTTCAGAGTCCCAGTTCGTCGCCGCTGGGTTCTGGAGGGCGAGTGGCAGAGGAGGGGAGCCTCGCCGGCCGCCTCCCAGGCCTGCAGCGCCGAGCCCCAACTCCGCCACCCCGCAACTCTGCAACCGCCGGCTGCCTCACCCAGCGTTAGCAGGACCACAAACAGGGCCACCGCAACGGACAGCAGCGTGGGATCCCTCTGCTGCAGCTCCTGCCGCAAGGAATCGAGGTAAGGCTGGAAGGCGCCCCCGGGACCGTCCCCCACACGCCGGGTATTCGCGGAAGCCATGAGCAAGGTGCGTCGTCTCCCCGGACCGCCTAAGCGACGTGGCCCTAGACTCTGCGCGACGATGGAGCGCGGAGCATCACGGGAGTGGTAGTTCATGGGGGTGAGTCTTCCTGCCTGCCTTGAGGAGCTCCAAGTGCCTGATGGGAGTTGGAGTTTTTTGGTTCTACAACCCAGTTAACTCGTCTAGGGATACTTTCATGCTTTGGGATGTGTATATATTGACTCTATCTTCTTTGTGCGTTGTTTTATTCCTCTTTCATTTAAATTTTATCTTTTGAGAATTTTATACGTAAATATGTGTTTTAGTCAAATCCACCCTTCTCCCATTTCTTTTTGATTTTTGAAAGAATGATGAATTTGAGCAAAATTAATGGCTGGCAAAATTTCATTTGAGGATTTCTACTCTGCCTCTACATGGAATTAGACTTGTGAGACATTTTACCAGAGCATAGTAGGGCAAGAGATGTAACACATGTAAGCCATTTGAGGCCTGGGGTATTGTTCTCCCAGTTTCTCAAGAGAACTTATTTATAAGATATCTTCACGAGATACTTAAGATTTCGGCAGGTAATCGAAAACATTCAAAATATGTTTAAATATTTTTATTTAAAAACACCTCTACTAGTTAGAAGTGGCCAAGCCTAGGGGACTCTGTTTTCAGACTTTGTTATTAAGTAGGTGTTATTGTTTTAAAGCATGCAGGTGATTTAAAGTATAGTTATGACTGAGTGGTGACATGAGATTCACTGTTCCTTAAACACTAAACAACTTCTTTATAATTTGATATTGACACACAAAGCCCAACTCTGAGGCACCAGGAAGAAAGGAAATGGGACCCTCTCTTTCTCACAGTGTAGCAGTGAGTAGGTAGATAGAAATATTTCTCACTGGGTAGGAAATGAAATGAAGATGTTAAGGTTTGCTTTTGGAAGGTCCCCAGTGTGATTTAGACACATCAGAGATAAGATAAGCACAATTTGAGCCACTCACTTGGCCTTGTGGTCATGAGATGCTGAGTCACAGGTTACAAACTATGTGAAAATTGACTAGAACGTTCATTTAAGCAAAAGAGGCAGAACATCAGCTACAGAGGTTTGTAAAACAAACAGACCTGGAGTGATTTTCTGTGCTGTGCTGAAGAATCTAGAGTTTATTCAGAACATCACAACAAGTTAAAGGTGACATGGATAATTGGCAGATCTACAGAGAACTATGACCTGAGAGAGAAAAGACTGAGGCCCTAATGGGTGTCTCTTGCAGTATTCAGGCAAAAGACATCCAGAGTCTAACACAAGATAAAAGTGTGGAACGGAGTACACAAATTTCAGGGATATTTACAAGTTAAAAGATCTAGGTTGTAAGAACTATAAAATATATAGCTGAAGATAATGAGTCTGGCAGAGGAGAATAATCAAGCCTTTTCCCTAGATCACTAGTGTTGGGTGACTGAAGACAACAATGTGTTTGGTGGATTAAGGACATCAGTACGGGACAGTAGGACTGTGGACCCAATGGAAACGGAAGCTAGAATGAAAATTGCCCATCTATGTCATCTTTTAGGGGGTTCTGAAAAATCTGAAAGTCACTATCAAACAGGTGATGGAATGAAGAGATTTAAAGGGCCACACATATGTTCATGGTTTTCATTTGGAGTCAGGAATCGGAATCGATTGGGTTTTCTTTGGAAGTTCCTGAGTCTGTGATGGAAATAAAATGAGCATGTCGGGCAATTGTCAACAGAATTTTTTGTAGGAGAGAAGCCCCTATGATAAGGCTTCTGCATGCATGTGAGCTCAGGGGCTCTGAAGTGTGGGGAGTAAGTGGAAGATTGTGGTAAGCAGGAAACAATGATAAAAAGAATTGGATGACCCCCTAACAGTGAGCACTTCCTGCTGTCAGAAAGCATTCTAAGGACTTTCAACATATTCATTTGTTCAATCCCCACAATGACTCATTAGTCCAATACAGAGGGGAGACTGAGGAAGAGTTTGAGTAATTCCCCATAAACACATAGGTAGAGGTGGAGCCAGGACCTGATTACAGGCAGTTAGGCTGCTATATGCTTAACCACTTGCCTGTAATGTGGTAGGATTCATTTAATAAAGGGCTTCAGGTCTTTCGGATGTTGAAGATGTAAACTTTAAATAGGTAGGTTACAAATTGTTATTATCAATTACAGTGCCAGGACTATCAGTAATCATGGCACCTTCTGTTTCTTTTCTTTTTATGATCCTAACTGTAGAGTAAAAGAGCCAGTCAAAGAAACTCACCTTGACCCTGAAAGCAGAGTCAGCGAAAGAAACCCACACTGGATCTGAGTCCTGAGCTAGTGAAAGAAATACGCTATTCCTTAACACAGAACCTAAGAAATGTGCCCTGACTTTGAAACCAGTGTCAAAGAAACACACTTTGGCCCTAGAATCAGACTGAGCCAGTGAAAGAAATATGCCCTGATACTGAAATTAAAACCCAAAAACCCAAAAGAGCACATGAAAGAAACCCATTTTGACTCTGAAACCAGAAACAAATCTGGCACTGAAAATCTGACCAATCCCCACCCTGGAAGTCTTCTTTCTCCCTGGAAAACTCCGCCCTCAAGAAGCCCTATATAAACCCTGCAGCCCATTCCCTGCTGTCTTCTCCCACCCCAGGCTGAGGCAGCCACACTCCTAGATTCTTCCCTCCCAATAAATCTCTTGAATGAGGCTTGGGTGATAACTTTCTTTCGCTAAAGCAGTGGAGAACAGCTGAGGGGTGCCAAACTGTAACACTTTTACTGAGGAAGCCTTCCCCTAGAGGAGCAGAGTTCTGGGAAACCAGAGCAGGACTGTAACAACTTTGCTGGGGAAGCCCCCCACCCCAGCCCACCCCTGCAGGATCAGAGCTGTTACACTGGGGAAGCCTTTCCCTGGAGAGATCTCTATGAGCTTACTGTGACCTGTGGTATTCAGTCAGGTTCCTGACTGCCTGAATACTTTCCCATCTGAGCTGTAGCACTCAGTAATCCTGGGCTCTCAACTGACAGAACCTCTTTCCATCTGAGCTGTGCTAAACACCTATACTAACTACACACACACACACTTATTTCTTCTTCTTTAGACATATCACTGGTTGAGCCAGGTATGGTGCTGATACTATAATCCCATCACCCAAGAGACTAATTCAGGATGACGGCTATGAGTTTAAGAAGAGACTGTCTTAGTTACCTTTCTATTGGTGTGAAGAAACACCAGAACAAAAAGAACTTATAAAAGAAAATTCTTAATTTAGGGTTCACAGTTCCAGAGATTAAAAAGAGTTCATAACCATCATGGAAAAGATCATGGCAGCATGTGGTGATATATTTTATATTTAATAAAATCCATCTGGAATATCAAAGAACAGAATCACCCACAATCAAGCCATAAGGGTCAGAGAGTGGTAACTCATGCCTTTAAACCCAGCGTAGGCTTGACAAAAGTGAAAATGCATATCTTTAATCCTAGCACAGAATGACTGAGTAGTGACCTACACCTTTAATCCCATAACTCCAGAGACAGAGATATTTCTGTGTTTCTGTGAGTTCAAGGCCTAACTACCAAGCAGTAGTCATTCACACCTTTAATCCTAACTCTAGAGTATGATGCAGAGTTGAACCTGGAAGCAAAACAACTGGGTGAAGAAGATATTTAAGGCAAGCGTGGACAGACATTGAGGGATTCTATAGAAACGACCAGCCAGATGGAGGACTTTTGAAGATAGCTTTTATCCTGAGAAGTTGGCTGGGTAAGAACTGACTGTGGTCTGTTTCCTCTTTCTGATACTTTAGCTTTTCCCCAATATCTGGCTCTGAGTTTTCATTAAATACCAACAAGAATTTGTGTTTTATCATCAGGCAGGCAGGCATGGTACTGGAGCAGTAGATAAAGATGTTCAACTGGGAATGATATGGGCTTTTGAAACATCAAAGCCTAACCCAGTGACCTCTTGTCCTAGTTGTTCTATTACTTTGAAGAAACACCATGACCAAGTCAACTTACAGAAGGAGGCATTTGATTGGGAGCTTGTTTACAGGTTCAGAGGGTAAGGGTATGGCAGCAGGCAGGCATGGCACTGGCATATCCGAATTACATCCTGATTCAGAGGCAGAGAGTAAGAAACGAGGCCTGAGGTGGGTTTTTAAAACCTCAAAGCCTATCTCCAGTGACACACCTCAGCTGTGAACAATCTTTGTACACTGTAAATACATATTATTCTCATAGGTTAATAAAGATCTGTTTGGCCTATAGCTGGGCAGGAAGAGACTGAGTGAGAGATCCAGACTAGGAAAACACTGGGAAAGAGAAGAGCAGAGTCCAGAAGAAGAGAAAACAGGAAGTGTAGAAAACAAGCATGAACCATGTGGTAGAACTTAGGTAAGAAATATGGGTTAATTTAAGTTGTAAGAGCCAGTTGGTAACAAGCTTAACTGTTGGTCAAGCATTTATAGTTAATATCAAGTCTCTGTGTGGAGCTGGCCAGTTGACTGATGTATATATGTATGCTGTATTGCACAAATTCTGGTTGTAATGAAAGAAACTCAGAGCCAGAGGGAAAGGTTGAAATATCAAAGAGAGAAACACCACAGTCAAATCTCACCCAGCTTCCTCAGCCTCATTCCTGGTCACTTCAAATTTGCCTACTGTTTTCCTAAGCCTGCCTTAAATAACTTCTTTGTCCAGCTGTATCCCATCCAGGTTACCATTAAAGGTGAGACCTACTCTATTTAGTAGTCAACCTTGAACTCACAGAAACACAGAAAGATCTCTGTCTCTAGAGTCATGGGATTAAGGGCATAGGTCACCACTCCTGGCTTTTCCCATGCTGGGATTAAAGGTATGTGCCCTGAAGCCTAGCTGTTTGGCCTTGTACTCACAGAGATTCTCTGGCTCCCCTTCCTTTATGAATTACTCCTGCTTTGCTATTCCTGGGACTCCCAGAGCTACCTCTGCCTAGTTTGACTGTGAGTTGATCTCTTGATATTCCAGGTTTTATTAAATATGTAACATATCACCACATATTCCCTTTTGTGCCAAAAATTAAAAGAAAGTTATAACTAACATAAGAACCATATACAATAGGTACAATAATTATATATAATATATACAAGCAATAATTACATGAAGAATGTCCAGTTTGTTAATAATTGACAAATTCAAAGAAAGTATTCCATTATTTAATCCTATTTTTGTGAGTCCTAAATATTGTACCTAATTCACTTTGTATCTAACTTGTATTACTAACTAAAAACTATATTTTGATGTCTCTTAAACTTATACACTTTAACCCCTAAGTTAAAACTGTCACTAGAAAACTATAACTATTAACTATCTCATCTTCAAATCCCTCAGAGACCCAAGAAGAAAATAATATTAAGTAAATAGCATGGGCAAGCAAGCAACTTCCAAAAAATGTAAGAAATAAAACAGCTGGCTGCCTGGACAGTCCCTCAAGGTTCTTCTGTGTCACTGAAGCATCCATTTTCAGCCTACAGGCCTAGCATGTCTGACAGACTTCTCTGTGAAGCAAAATATTCTCAAAGACCTTCCTACCATGTCTTTAGCAATTCCTTTTTGTGTGTATGGCTCCTGCTTGTCTATTTTGAATATAATATTATTAGCAGTCAAGGCAAGAGTACTTTCTTGTCCAGTGGCTAACTTTTGTTACAAAGAAGGTCAACTCATATGGAAAAGTTTCTTTGATGTCCATAATCTTCTCTGAAGTAGATTGGTGCTGCCAGGAGCAGATGTCCCATTGTCACAAAAATAATAAGAACCTATGTTTTAAAAATATCTTAAATGCCATATTCTATGGATCTCTGAAGTGTTTAAAGAAGACCTGTTCATCTAAAATAGATCTTATCTTGAAAACTATCTAATATGACTATAAGTTTGACTGTAATGTCTAACTAACTTACATTTCTTTATATCCTAATTAATTGGTAATAACAACTTCCATGAACTAGCAATTTGTATTACATTGTTAGATGAACTCTATAAGTATAATACTTTGAACAAACATAGAGCTATATCTACAGTAACAAAATTAATCTCAACTTTATATCAATATAAACAATTTGTATATAAATACAAAACATCCAATCCAGTACGAAACATTTGAAGCTAGTAATTGCTTTTTAAAAGTAGATTCAATAATCTATCCTTATATCCTACCTGTATCCTCTTTTTTCTTTTCTTTTTTAACAAAAACCCTGAATCTAATCTCCCTTGTTCAGCTTTTATCTAACCATAACCAATAACACTTTTTAAGCAATTACCCTAAACAATGACAATAATCCATAACCCATTGAAAGACCAAAAACCACCCACCCCAACTCTTGGGAATGTGGTTTCCATGCTCTTAAATTTACTTCCTGCTGTGTGGGGGTGATGGTAGGGGATCTTGAAAAGAAAAGTTTTGTTAATTGTGAAGTCCTGAAATAAGTAGCTATATCATTTGTTGTCCAGTCTCTGCATAACAGAAAAGTGCACAGCTTGTCTCAAGTCCTGGCTATAGTAGTCTGTGAAGCTGGTTCATCTCAGCTAGCCACCTTAAAATTGTCCTGAGCAGTCAGTAGTTCAAATCTGATCTTTGGTTGGTGTTTGTCAGCCTAGTGGCTTTGCCATAGTCCATGTGAAATCATCATTGTGGGGCCTCATCTTCCTTTTGGATACTTCAAGTTTGCAATTAGGCATTGTCATGGATCATTGCAGAAAACTGATAAGAGACTAAAACCCAACACAGTGATCCTGACAAAAAAATGTGCCTACTCACCTCCTCCAAAAAGGCCACATTTCCTAATCCTTTCCAAACAGTTTCACTAACTAGGGACCAAGTATTCAAATATATAAGCCTATGAGGACATTTTCATTCAAACCACCACACAACCTAACCTATATAGTAAATTTTACACATTCCAACCTCTACCAGATAGTGTCAGATTTTACATTATTCTCTCTTTAAAAAAATCATTGTTTCCACATTATCAGGTAAAAAATTATTGGAAGTGGATGGTAGAAAGGTGTGTTCGTGTGTGTGTGTGTGTGTGTGTGTGTGTGTGTGTGTGTGTGTGTGTGAAAGACAGGTTCTCACATTATCCAGACAGTCCTCAAACTTACTATGTAGCTAATGATGACCTTAAACTCTTAATCCTTCTGCCTCAACCTACCAAGTGCTAGGATTATAGATGTTCACCAAACATGGCCCCAGTCTTTGATCTATTGAGGTTCTAACTACTATAAGACTCTACACTACAGATGCACAGGTGGAAAGAGGTATAGAGGAAGATGCTGGATAATGGGGTCATGACTATGACTATGAATACTCAGGGTTAGGGTTAGGTCATTCACATTGCTAGAAAGAAGACTGAAAAGAAAGGATAACATTGGGTCAAGAAAGGAAGTCTTAAGATATCCAGACTAGTAGAATTAGCTCCAGTTCAGACCACGAGTAAAGACAGAGAGGTGGGAATGAAAGAGAGCAGCCTTATCAGAGAGGGAAAAACATCCATGGAAGGGAGAGTAGACACCTGCAGGGAGTGCAGGAAATGGGCTTAAGAATAAAGAAGTAAGTTGGTTTAAGATTTGGCAGTGACTTATGTTATGATAGGAAATGGGTAGAGCTGATGACTAGTCTCTGTGTGCTCAGCTAACTACCTAGTACTAATGCATGGCAGGGGGAGAATGAGCTGCACCTTTCAGGAAAGTGAACTGAAAAGGTCGGAGATAGAAATGAGACAGGCAGGGCCCCAACTCTCCTTGGATACTGGGCAAACTGTTAAAATCTGCTAAAAGTCACTGTCAGTGTTACTGTTGAGTTCTTGGGCCATTATCATTTGAAGCAACTTTTTTTTATGTTCATTTTATACAAATAAGCCAAGACCTTGAGTCATGGAATATTTTGACCTCTGCAGCACCTACAGAGGCCATTACTGATTTAGCTCTAAGTGACAGGTAAACTCGAATACCTGTTGGCTAAAGTAAAACTCTAACACTAGAGGGTGCCATTAGGCCTTTTACAGCATCCCTCTCCTGTGGAACACCCTATGGACCAAAGCTTCCAATGACCAGCCCTTGGAAAATTTTTCTTGCCTGCCCGTCATGTGTAGCTGAGTGATGTAGAAGGACCTGCACCCACTGATTAATGACAGAAATCGCTGTGTTCCTAGGCTCAAAAGAAGATTTTAGCAAAAGCTGTTTCAGATTTGATTTGACCATAACTATTGTATCAAAAAGTATTAATAAAAGTAGGTACTCTCTCACCTTTCCCAGCACTAATGAGGCACTTTTTGGAACAAATTCCTATTTCTAGCACCATGTTCATGCACATGTGCGCACACCCACATGTGTGGTCATATAGATTTGATTCTATTAGGATGATCTAGAAGACCCTCTCAAAAGGGTCTCTTCCTGGGCTGGACCCTGGAGCTATGTCTGTGGACCACGCACAGAGCTGTGGGAAAGACTGCCTGAATCTTTTTTAAAAAATACTTTCTTATTTTTTATTTTTATGTGTATGTGTTAGCTTATGGCCCCACATGCATCCAGGATCCTGTGGAGCAGAAGAGTGCACCAGAGCCTCTGGAACTGGAGTTACAGACAGTTATGAGTCCACATGTGAATACCGGGAATTGAACCTGGGTCCTCTGAAAGAGCAGACAATGCTCTTAACCCCTGAGCCATCTCCCCAGCCCTGACTATCTGAATCTTGAATTCAGGAAACAGGGTTCAATTGCAAATATATTTAGTCAGATTGTATTAAAAACAATCCTGGTAAAATCATTTAGAAAAGAATGGAGCTTGAGACTTGTAAAGTCAGCAGTCATTTTTATTTTGTGCTCTGTGTAGGTGGTGACACACAGCAGTGAGGATACACACAGTTGTCCTGAACCCCTCAGGCCATGGAGGCTGAGGGAAGCCCATGGACCACATGAGCACCCATCTCCATCACAGTGGCAGCCCACCTCTTGGATTTTAACCTCTGTGGAAAGTGCAGGCATCCAGGAGTCCTGGAGAGAGGAAAGATGTAGAGCATTCAGAATACTCATATTTATGAGCTGCTCCATATTTGTGAACAACTCCGTGTAACCTAGAGGTGCTAAGGCTCATTGTTCTGCTGTTCTAATGTTGTGACCCAGTCTTTCAATGCTCATCTCTACTTGCCGATATAGCCCCTGTGCCTGCCACAGAGAAGACCCCACACCAAGGATGTAGAAGCTGTAACATGACTTTCCTACTCCATGGCATCCTCTACCTTGTGTTTAATACGTGAGGCTCTGTGCCTGAACTTATATAGCTAAAACTCATCCAGAAAGACCCTTCCCTGTGATTTTTAGGAATATGGTGGCTGGTAGACCCCAGCAACTTCTAAGCTAGGTCTAGGGGTCTAGGGATGGAGTAGAGAATAGCAAAGCTAGACTGCCATCTTGGGAAGCAGAAAGGTCAAGGAAATATTGACTTAGATTGTAACAATGGACCTCAACAAGTACATTGTTTACACTAGAATTATACGTGGTGGCGTGTGTGTGTGTGTGTGTGTGTGTGTGTGTGTGTGTGTGTGTATGTGTGTGTGTGTATCTTCTATTGGAATCAAACTCAGGTCATCATGCTACAAGCTTGTAGTATCAAGCCCTTTTACTCACTGAACCATCTGGCCAATCCACATGTGGAAACCTTGAAAGTGTTATCACCCTGAACCAGCACAGACTCACTTAAGCTCTTATCTCTAGGATAAAAACTTACATCAGGACCAAGACTCACCTACAAATTACAGTTGAAGACTAACCACCTTACACCACATGGTTCTCTCAGACCTTCCAAATGCTTTCAAGTGATTTGACTAATCCCCAAACAGACTGCAAAACCGTATTTTATTCTGCTTCAGTTCTTGGGATATGACATTCCAGATGAAGTTGGAAACAACAGTTAGCCAGAACTTATCATTATTGTCATTCTGTAGATCAGAACATAATATTGTTCTGCAATATTCTCTTTACTATAGCTACTTTTTCACTAAAATTGTAGCTGGATAGGATTGAGGAAATTATATCTTAATTTAATTCTGCTATAATTTTAAATTTAAGTAGTCACATTTTGCTAGTGGTTTCCATATTGGACAAGGACTTCTAATAAATTTGGTGCCATTTTTGTCTTCTTATAAATAAGATGGGATTATGTACATATAATAAGCTCACTACCCTAGGGTCCTAGATCTGTGGTCCCCTTACTACATGTATATATAACCCACTCTGTTGTGTATATGATAGGCTTTCTCTTGCCCATGTGGCTATTTCCTAAGGGCCATGCTTGACTTCTCTATTGTAACTGCCATTTCAGAACCTATCACTGGGTTTTCTTTGTAACTTCTCCATACTGCTGATTCTACTTACGTGAGGTTGAGCATTTTTTTATGTTACCAACAGCTTTGTTATATTCTTCTCCTAAGTATTCTTCCATTGTCATACCATCTGTAAGCTTAGTCAAACATTTGGTGTTATCTTTGAACAGAAGGTCCTTGCCACCTCGAGATGAGAACAAACAGAAATCCTGAGTGCAATCAGATACCCTTCTATATGAATCCTGTCAAATGAACAGAAAATATATGTGAACATGCATTCCTGAGCAGTGGGAAATACCTGCATCGCAGGAGGCTGAAAGCTCCAAGCCAGCCCTGGGACCCCAGGAAAGCTACAGAATATGCCTTGGGAACTTTTTCACCTCCCTCATCTGCCATGTATGCACCTGAACAGAACCACATGTTTCCACAATACTTCCAAAGTCCTCTGTCACACCCCATGTCTTACTGTCCTCTGAGACTGCCTACCTCTCTCAACTATCCACTCCTACCTTTTCTGATCTCTCTTTCACTTCATGACTGAAGTGCCCTCGAGGTACTTATAGGAATTAAGAAGAAATAACACACCCTTCCATTGTCATTGCTAAAAAGACATCAGATATGAGCCCTCTGAGACGAATGGAAAAAAAACACATTAGAAATTCATGTCGGGATAAATTTTAAATTTGTCTTGGGCCAGCCACGTAGCTTCTCCCAGACTTTCAAGGTTGTAAATGATGATGCTAAAAAGTCAGTCTGGCATTTCCACCATACATGAGGAATATTCTTAAGTGCTCATTATTATCATAGTGTGCTCTTTTTAATTTTGAACTCTTTTATAATTGACATAGCATTTTTAAAAATCTACAAAGGAAGCAAAGGTTTAAAACACAATAAAAAAAAAAGTTAAAGAATTTCACATTGAGTCAAAAAGTAAAGCCTGTCTATTTAAATATCAGTAACACTGACATGAAACTGTTAGTTATTGTAAGCTTATTTGACCCAAATCTAATGTCAAATTGGAAACATTATTTGATATTATCACTATGTGCCTTTAAGGAGGCTGTTGAAGACAAGCTATTCTGTTTTCTTTTCTTTTCCCCTTCAAGCTAATGACAAATTATCAGACAGGAAGCTATACCAGGAGGGAGGGTGTTGTTTGTGTAGAAGGGCCCCAGGTATTAAGCATTCAAGAAGTTCCCCCATAAACGCTCCTGGAGGCTGGCCCTGACATGGTTGTTCTGAGGGTGAGAATCTTGTATTTCCCAGACTGTTAAGAACATGGTATAACTTGTGTCAGCATAAGAAATAGAAATCACGTCTGATCCTCAAGAATTGTATAAAGGAACATTAGGAAGCAGGATCGATCATCTCCATATTCAGAAAAAATATACTTGAAGAGAATAAAGGAATCCCTGAGTCAAGGTCCAAAGGGGCTGGAAGGCTGAGGGTTCATGGGTCAGGTGGGAACTTGTCTCTAGTGACTAGGAATTCCACAGAAGCAGAGCCAGGCCCGAGGGATTCAGTGCCAGCTAACATGCTGTGAGTTCCTCCATTAGGAACACAATTCCTAAGCCTTTGTGTGCATCATATCACTTTCCTTAGAAACAGGTATACATATTATTGTTTCCAATTAATATGTGAAGAAACTAAGAATGGACATTTTAAGCCATATAAGATGACATGGATAGAAAGCTGCCAAGCTGAGATTTGATCCACAATCTGTGGATTTCAAATTATAGTTTTCAGAAAATGAATGTCCATTCTGAAACTTCACTTAGCTCTAAACTCCAAATAACTTTCCCCAACTAAGAATAAACACTGGGAGAGCCTAGGCGGTGCGTACCTCTTGTTTAAACAGCACTTCTCTAACATGAGCTGCCTTCTCTTTCCGTGAGACCACAACATGGTTTGGGGCTCTGGCCAGGTAGCAGCTTGTATACTCCCTCACGGTCTTCCTGGTGCCATCAGGGCACAGCAGCTCAAAGTCTTCTTCCTTCAGATTCTGAGTCCATGATGCAGTAGGGTTTTTTCCTGGGCAGAGAAAAGGGTGGATCAGCCAGATGTGACCATTTTAGTTATGGGAAGGGGAAAGGGGAGTTCAGGATCACTGACACACTGGTGTACGGACAGTGTGTGCCTTCTGACTAACAGAAGCACATGTGCAGGGCTCTAACAGTGCTGGAGGAAGGGTTGCCGGGGGCACTCAATTCCCAAGACATGCCTAGTGACCACTTCTTCCTGATCTTTCCTCTCAGCCAAACGGAAAGAAAGCATGTTCTATGGGTGATGTTTTTTAAAAGATCTTCATTTCTATTAAATTCCAAAGAGAAACAACAGCATCATGGTGCATGCCTTAAATCTCAGCTTTTGGGAGGTAAAGACAAATGGATCTCTGTGAGTCTGGGGACAGCCTGGTGTACATAGTGAGGTCTAGGCCAGCCAAGAACTACAGAGTGAGGTCTGTCTCAGACAATAGCAAAATTGCAAAGCCATTGTAATTTGGGCTCTGTTATTGAAAGCCAATTTCCCCATCTCTGCACACATTACATCTCCAGACAAAAGAACTGTCCCGGAGGGTGTTTTTAGGTTGACATCAACACTTTCAGTTTGACTTGCCTAATATATTCTGTATTTTCTTTGCAATAATTAATTACTTAATCAGTCAATTTAAAAACCTTTACCCGACCTGAGGCTTTCCATGGTGCCTCCAGACATTTTATTTTGCCAGTTTTTCATTTCTCTTCCACCTCCCAAGATGACCACCTTCCTCATTCCATTCATTGTTCACTCAATACTCTTTCCATAACTGAATAAATACTGTGTTAGAGCAACGTTACCATAACTTTGAAATGCATCTACTAACACACTGAAAATCCTCACTTCTGCATTCCCGAAATCTCATTGGTCCCTATAGCTCCAGTCCTTGATATCACAATTTGTGTTTCTGTGCATGCCTTTTTGGTTTGGTTTGGTTTTTCTAGACAGGATTTCTCTGTATAGCCATGGCTGTTCTGTAGACCAGGCTAGCCTCAAACTCACAGAGATCTGCCTGCCTCTGCCTCAGGAATGCTGGGATTGAAGGCATGCACTGTGACTACTCCACTGGCTCCATCCACACCTCTTATACTTGTTTACTTATGCAGGGGTCTATGTGATGTTGCATGCTTACAGATTTTCTTAGCATTAGATCTTAACATATATATAAACTATTGTAGCTCTTTCTCGGATACCTTACGGTTATTTCTGTACCATTATGTAAATTGAAGTCATTCTTTTAAACAATTGGATCTTCTTCTATAGTGTAGCATAGAATAGTGTTTATAATTCTTTTTGCCTTTACATTAGTCATGAGTTTTATTGCATGTGAATGTGTTCATATAGATGTGGAACAGTTAATTCAACTTAACTTTAATATCATAAATGGCTTCCACCATTTACCTAAGTGGTAAAGAGTTGATGAGGCATGAGCAAGGCCTTGAGTTAATTTCCAGGTACTTTGCGGTTACATGGAAGGGCAAGGGGAGGCACTGGCAGGAAATGATAACAATGTTCTCTATTTAGGGTCAGAAGCTATGAGAAAGGTTTGCGTTTGGGCCAATGGGGTTTGCAGCGTCAGCAGTCTCTGCATGAAAATAGCAAAATGGCAATGAGAGGTGCTCAAGGAGGTGGAAGGCCAGGTCTCCTATCTAATCCATAGCCAGGAAGCTCTAGAGAGTCCTGGTCTAGAAATCAGAAACTTACTCAGAAAAGCACAAAAGAAATCTCAGGTGACAGAAACCCAGAATCGAAGTAACCCTCTGATGCTAAGAAAGAACCCCAACAAATCCCAGGGACCCAGACCCTGTAGTCAACAGAAGAGAGTGCACACATACCATTAGTGTTTTCCAAGACTGTTGTATGTTTCACAAAGGCTACATCTCCCCTCTCAACAAGACACCTGAAGAGGTCCAGAAGACAGGCGGTTAGATTGACTCAGGTCATTCAGGGGTGCCACCTGACATCAGCAAGTGCTAAGGCCATTCTATCACTAAGCAACATGCAGAATAATGAAAACAAAAGCCTCCAAGTTCCTATGCAGTTCCACAAGGCTCAGCTCCACACACTACATCATTTTTTCTTTATTCTTTGTGTATGGGGGTAAAGGCATATACACACATTCATGTGGGTTATGTGTGCATGTGTACATACATGCAGAAGCTAGAAAGTCAACATTGGGTATCTTCCTTGACCACTGTCCATCTTTTTAAGACATGGTTTTTCATTGAACCTGGAGGTCCATAGTTTGGCTTAACTGGCTGGCTTGTGAGCCTCAGGAATCCACCTGTCTTTTCTCAATCCCACACCCACAAGTGCTGAGGTTAAAGATGCATCCATTTGTGCCTGGCTTTCATGTGTATTTAAGGCATCCAAACTTAAGTCCTCATCTAAGTGCATCAGGCATTCACAGACTTAGCCATCGCCCATCTTCTTCATCAGAATGTTTAGTACAGCTCCTCATAGGTTATGTCCTTTCTCCAACATGAACATGGGGAATGGGGAATCTGTTTTTTGGTCATAACTCCCCATTATCTGAAATGTGGATGAAAAACTCCATCCCTTCAGATTTCTGAAACCCAAAATGCCTGTAGAACATTTTTTGGGAGACTGCAACTCAGTCATACATTTCAGTTTGTGGTATCCTTAATCCGTTTTAAACATCTGAACTTTCAGGAAGCATATAGGGGTTTCTGTTTTAAGCTGTTTGGCTTTTTTTTCCTTCATTTCTTTATCTCCCTCTTCTTCTCTCCATATCTCTCTCTCTCATTCTTTCTCCTTTTTTTGATAAACTTAGAAAATACAGCAAAGGTTGTATATATATGCCCCAGACTCTAGCAAGGCCTATATACAATTGTAAATGGCATTTCAGAGGGAGAACAGAGATTTCTGAACCACTGGACATCTCCCAGAAGTTCCAAGAAAGAAATACCAGCAACTGAACTCTATTGTGTATGGCTCCACCATTTTTATTACAATCCTTTGGAAGTGGATACACCCAGGTGTTGAACTCATGTGTACTGGCATCTACTCGCTGATCCAGGTAAATCAGACTCTTAAACAGTGGCCCTCACTCTTTTTCTCCCATCTTGCTTCAAGGAAAATCACCTGCCTCTTCCTACAGTTCTCCAAAAGTTCTGTGGCTAGTCACTGAAAAGGTCAAGTGAGTATTGTGTCCTAAATGGATGCTGCCGTATTTTCTTTTAAGCTCAGTCTATCAGCTTGATGATTGCATGTCATATCTAAGTTTTATGAGACATTTTGAAAAATGAAACCCCTTAAATATGTTTCTCTAAGCAAAGTTTGAGCCTGCTTCAGATTTTTATTATAATGTCAAATAGAATCTGTGCAGTATGAGCCCCCTTTTCTTGACCTATAGTTCTCAAAAGTGCCACCACCAGCAAAGGACAAGGAAAAGGTCAATGGAGGGGGGTGCACTTTACATCTCCCAAATCCTGAGACCCTAGGTCCCACACATTCTCTTTTGCATAATCAGAAATGTTTCTCTCACTAGTTTGGTTCTTAATGGCATGTGGAGCTATCCTTTGCTTTTCATTTTGTTATTGGGAGATTCAATTGTAATAGCATCAACCATGGATTCCTGAGCTACCACATAACAGAAGGTCTGAAGCAGAAGAGTCACTAAACCATAATACCCTAGCAAGGTACACAGATGCCCTACAAAAATGATAGATATGGAGCTGGAGAGGTGGCTGGGAAGGTAAGAGGCTCTTGAAGAAGACCTGAGATCTGTTCCCAGCACCCACATCAGGAAGCTCATAGCTACATATAACTAGCTCTGTGGGATCTGATGCCATCCTCTGGCCCCCACAGGCATTCTACACACACACACACACACACACACACACACACACACACACACACACCAGATACATGTAATTAAAACTATTTTTTTTAAGTTTTAAAGAATGATAGATATTCTCTAAAATATTGTAGAGAGGAATTTAGAAGTCATGTTCCTTGTTATTCTCCACCTCAGGATGAGTATGGTTCTTGGTTATCATGGAAAAGCTTAAGCCAAATCCTTGACTCAGTATTTTATCAGTTATGGAAAGGTAGCATTCCTTTGGCACTAGTAACATTTGGGATTGGTTAAGTAGTGTTGACTCATGCATTGTAGGGATTTATCTACTTCTATCCCTTCAATGCTGGAGGCACCACCTACCAACATCACCTCAGTCAGAAGCACCTCTACAGTGTTCTCTAGAAGGCAAATTGCTCCCTCTTTGAGAACTGCTAAGAAGTATCACCTGTCAGTATCACTGTCTAATAGCTGGCTCTGGTAGGTAGAGCTCTGTGGGGATCCAGATTCCCCCTCACATGTCATCTCTACATTTGGTGGAAGAATCTAGCATCCTAAATATGTACAGCACTTAACAGACTAGTAACAGAAGATCTTACCTCAGTTCCTTAAAGGAATTTGGTCAAGACTAGGGCATTGGAAAACTCACCGTAAAGCCCCTGAGTAGCCATGGAACCCCTCTCTGTTGTTCGGAGCACATTTGTTTGGACCCATGCACAGGTCACACAGAGTGGAATTCTTCTCATACCCAGGAGCACAGCCTTGACTGAAAAATTCATCTGGACCAAAAAACAAAGAGAAAGTCAGTTTTTTTTCCTCCTGTGTCAATTTGAGTGACTTATTTAACACCTGACAGAGTATTAACTAATTCACTCTGTAACCTGCCCTTCACCAAGCCAGAATCACTAGACTGGAGGCCTATGAAGGGAACTTATCAAGTTTGGGAAAGGATTTTGTGAGCTACCCACTTCAGGGTGGAAGGGATCCTCTGAACATCATCAACTTCAGCCTGAAGAGTGAAGAAATAGAATTTCCATGATTGTATCGCTGTCTTTGTTTGTGTTTGTTTGAGTTTACCCTTTCCTACCTTCCACTTCAAAACTTAAGAGAAGAAATAGGAAATTTTCCCTACATTTTGTCTGCTTTCATGGTTGTAAAAATATAGGAGGTCCAGAGGGCAGAGGTCAGGAGCCTGTGCTTTCTGCCTGTGACTCCATGTGTACTTCATTTCTAAAGTACCAGAGCATCTTAGTTCAGAGATGTGTTCTTATTTCCAGCCCCTGCATGTGCTAGGGCTGCAGGGTTCACAGTCAGGTTTAAATAGTTCTCTCATTTTTAAGTGAGTTGCCCAAGTTTGAAGGCATCAGAAAAGCAAAGCCATTATCAACATCTGTCTGTTGGGATCTTCTACTCAGAAACTGAAGGAAGCAGAAACAAATTCTGCTCAGGATATTCAGAGAACACAGAGTAAACTGAAGACTCCTAGGAGCTGAGAAGAAACTCAATGAGATGACCAATACCTTCAGAGACCCAGGAACATCCACCCCCACCATAGTCATATCATAGAATTTCATGGCAGGATAACCTAGTGTCCACCCAATGTCCATCTTGCTTTATTCCTCAGTAACAAAACTCTAGTTTGATTTGTGATATGTATGCATAGGTAGGTACATGATGACACATGTAAGATCTGCACAGTGAGAAGCCATATCAAAAATAATTGCTTGGATGTTCAGAAGGCTTCTTTCAAACACTGATTACAATTGGTATAAATTTCCATTTTCTTTCATTCTTGCCTGGACCATGAATGCCTAGGCAACCGTAAGATGACTTTGAACATGGAAATGCTATAATGGGAATTGTGGAACAGATAAAAGGAAGGTGCCCTCAAGACCTTATCAGTCATGGAATGCTCACATCTGGTCTTCTTCATGGGAGATAAAAGTAAATGCATATTCACTGAAGTGATTATGTGCAACTGAGACAAATTACCATGAATCCATTTCTCAGCTCCTAAGCCTTTCTAGTCCTTTTTGATATTTCCTTGAGGTTCACTTTTGTGAAATTTTATTTTTATGGACCTGGATCCCACAGCATTCCTCAGGACCTCTTTTCTCTACATGTCAAGCTCCTTCCCCAGCTCTGCTCACCAAATTTGCAGTGTTTGATCCTGTTGTACAGCAGGCCCATGGGGATGACCCAGCCAGCAGTTCTATCTACTGCAGTATGGCAGGACTTCTTGCCTTTCAGATTGTTCCAATTGATGGTAGGATCCGATTTCTTGACCACTGCCACTGCATAATACCCTACAGGAAAGATGCCCGAAAACAACTATTAATACCTCTGGGGCCTCCCAGAGTATCTGCTTCCAACAGAAGCCACTCTCTTCATAAAACAGCAACGGTAGTCTAAATAGCACATTGTTGTGGTGAAATATTGTGTATCAAATAAAGATTGATGATCATAGACAGAACTAGCCACAGAGTTAACCACAGAGATCAGGCAGTGGTGGCACATGCCTTTAATCCTTGCACTCAGGAGGCAGAAATCTGTCTGAATCTCTGTGAGTTCAAGCCACAGTGTGCTACATGAGATTGATCCAGTCCAGGAAAAAAGCAGAGTCAGGCAGTGGTAGCACACACTCTTAATCCCAGCACTTGAATCCCATGCCTCTGCTCCCAGTATTTGGGAAACACACAGGCTTTTAACCCTAGCACTAAGAAGTCTGAGACAGAAAGGGATGTGGAGACAGGAATTCTCCCCTTGCAGTTCACTTCACTTTCCTATTCAGTCTGAGGATTCCTGGAGACAGCATCATCCCCTTTCTGCCTGAAGAGCTGGTAGGTAAGGCATGGCTGTGACTTGTTCCTCTGTCTCTCTGATCTTTCAGCTCTTCCGCAATATCTGACTCCAGGTTTTTATTTTTAAAAACAAAACAATTAGGATTCAAGCAACACATTGTGTCATTAAAGGAAATCCACAACAGCTGACTCTGGTAAAGAGCAGGACAGTCTAGCAGGAAGAATTTCAAAAGCAAAGCACTAAGATCACATGTTGTCCCATGATTATGTACAATTTTTAAATGTTTTTATATATCGATTTAAAAATAAAATAATGGGCTGGGGAGATGGCTCAGTTGGTTTTACTTGCCATGCAAGACTGGATGGCATGAAGACTGGAGTTCAGTTCCAGAACCCATGTAAAAAAGCCAGGCATGTGCTTATCATATCAGTAATAGGAAAATTAAGACAGCCAGATTCCTGGGGCTCACTGGCAGCTAGTTTAACTTACTAAAGAGACTCTAGGCCAATAAACACCCTGTCTCATTAAACAAAGTTGATGACTCCTAATAAATGCCACTTGAGGTTGACTTCTAACCTCTACATGTCACATCACAAACATGCACATGTGCTCACATACACATGTGTATTCATAAAATGTGAAAATAAATAGCGAAAGTATTAACACATTATCATTAGAGAAATGGTTAACATATAACCCTAACCTGTATGCATAATGTTAAGATTATTGAAATTAAAAACTGGTAACTCACTGTCTGAAGTATTAAATCAGAGAAATACTGAAAAGCTAATGTAACTCTGGCAGTTTATAAGTGAACATGTATTGAGGTTAATCAAACCAGACATCATCTCATATAGAGAATATGGTGTTATACTACAGTAAACAAGCAAAAGGAAACACCAAGAACAAGTTAGTTGTCCTTTTTGGCAGTACAAACATGCCCTCTAAAGGGGCTAGAACACCAACCAATGGCTCTCTTTTCTATTTTAATTAATTCAGAATACTCTGTACAACAGAAAACAGTCCTTATTATCCACGGAATAATAATGGCTCTTTCTAGTTTTGCTAACAATTGGAGGTTGTGTTCAAATGTGGGGGCAAGGCCAAAATTGTACACTCATGGTTCTGTGGAATACAGCCTAAGGAGATTTAGCACTGGGGCTCCATGTCACTTTGGTGTCAGACTTCCTACTTGCTCTTGTGCCATCATTTCAAATATACCCCTAATCAAAGCCTTAGTGAGAGACTGCTTAGTCTGGTTCCTAGGTCCAGTCTGGTTGATGGTCAGAAGATGACATGCTCCCAGGCATCAGTATTTTGAAGCTCTCTACTCCGTCCTGCAAGGACCACATAAACAAGGTTCCTTGGCCCATGCTAACTCTCATCTAAAACTCTGAGGACTTTATGTAATTCAAAATGGTGGGAAGCAAAGGTAAGAGCCTAAATTTGTTTCCAGAATCCTAAACCATTCATAAATTTTGAATCCCTGGATCCTCTTATGAGTCCTAACAGAAGACAATACCTACATTATAGCATGAAAGGAGAAGTCCCATGCCTAAGCCATGGCAAGTGTAGGAACGCAGCCATCCTCATCAATTACTACCCTCTCATAACACTTTGCATTCAAAAACCAGATCTCTCCATTGATTTGTAAACTAACCACTTCTCCCAACAATGAGAATTTACCTTCCAATGGCCAGTATTACCAGTTTCAACTCACCTTCTTCTTTTTTTTTACAATCAGTGTCCTCTGGAGGAAAGAAAACAAACCATTAAACATTTATGTGTAGGGTGGAAAAATCATGTCTTTTTCATGAAGCCACTAAAAAAATAAGTGGGTAAAACTGTACACATCATTGGTTGACTAGACTGGACTCTCCAGATACTGCAAGTTCACCTGGCTGCTGACCTCTCAAATTCATTCACAAACTGCATTTCAAGTGTCTCATTCACTATGTCCCAAGTCTGCAGTGTGATATTGACTGACTGTATTTGTCCTGCAATAAGGCAACAGGAAAAGCAAAGAGTGTAGGACATTACAAGATTTTCCAAACACTCCATATGTCCTCTGCAGTGGGATCCCTTTTATACTAGAAGTCTCATAGCAGGGACTGAGGGTATCACCACTCTCATCCTTTAAAAACCTATGGAGGTTCTAGGTGAGGGAGTCCCAGAGTTTGGGGAGAAGCTCAGGCAGGAGACATTTTATTGTGGCTCTGAGATAAACCTGGCTGTGATTCTCCTCCCCATGGCCCAGAAAGAAGAAAACAGAGGCAGGCACTCTGCAGCACTCACCATAGCTCTCTGCCATGACGGGCACTAGACCACACTGGCCTGCTATGTAGGCATGCCCTCCATCCAAGCTCATGGCATCAGCTTCTCCGTTCTACAAAGACAGAAAATCACAGAAAATGAAGTTGCTATTTTCTATGCCACCTGCCCTTCTAGGCTGTTTCCTTGAGAGTCCTTCCCAGAACAATTTATAAAGCCAGGGCAACAGAAGATGATGGTACTGGACCTCCTAATGATCAGTCAGACACACCAAGATGTTAGCATACCTTCATAGAGACTCAGATTTTGACATAGTAAACTTGGCATTAATTTGTTTGCTTTTTCTTACCTTGACTCAGACAAAACAATAAAATGAAATGTAGCCAAAATAATGTAATATTTTAAGATATGGATAGAAGAGCAGACTTGGTGGTCTACTTTGCTTTGTGATGGATAGCTTAGAAAGCACACGGTTTGTTTTTAAGAGCTGAGAAATTCAGGAAGGATCAGTTGACAGTGGCAAGAAATCCTAGTGTTGCCAATAGATGTTACTTTGTATTCATGTATTCATCGATTTGTTATCAAATATCCGAGTGCAACTACAGCTCAGTTAGTAGAGTGCCAGCCTAGCATACTGGAGGCCCAGGGTTCTGTCCTGAGCAACCCCTAAGCCTAGGTAGTGGCATAGAGGTGCATAATCACAACATTTCAATGACAGAAGCAGAATGATGGGTGTAGCAGGTCATTCTCAGCCTCATCCAGTAACTGGACAACATCAGCTACTGAGACTCTGTCTCAAAATACTACTACCATTTAATAACAACAGCACCTACAACAGTCACATCAAAAGACTCAACTCAAAGACTAGCCAGATTTGGGGATGGGGGAATCTGTGGAGCAAGAAAAGGAAGTAGGAACTTGAATGCTTGGAGCTTCCTTGCCTCTCCAGGTATACCACTCTGGCAGAACCTCAGTGTATTCTCTAAAATGAAAACACCAAGTCAGGGTTTGAAAGACATAAGAAAGGTTTACATGACATGATGAAGTAGGAGAGGCTAAGCAATCCCAATATGAGGATTTTCTCTGACTTATATGATAACAAGGGGTGTTTCTTTTCTTCTTTCTCAGGCTCAAGATTTTGAAGATTCTCAATAGGAAAAAAAGGAGCACTATTTTGATCAATTAAGAAAATGTATATTTGTCTGCAAGATCAAAACTAAGGTCTCCCACACTCATCATGAGCCCAGTGACACTTTGTTGTGGTATAGTTTCCCTCACAAAGACATAGCTCAGGTTACCACCACCACCACCCACTGTGCTAATGTAAAGAGCAAAGTGAACCCGAGGCATCCTTTAGACTCACAAACTCTAAAGCTTAGAACCACCTGGGAAGCTAAACTCAGATCATGAAAGCAAGGATTCTATCAGCAAGTCAGTGTTGGGGGGGGGACACTACCCTAGAGAGGTAGAAGAGACATACCACAATCTTGTCAATGCAGTCCTCAGTGGTCTCTGCTGATTCACACTCTATTGCTCCTCCACTGTTAACACTCCACTCATCACACTTCTGTCTCTCTTGGTGACTCAGAGCACACCACTTCACTGCCGAGGCGCTGCTGGAGCTATCTGGGCCTGTAGTTCAAGAAGAAGAACCAGAGATCAGAAAAGAGAAGCGCCAGCTGTTGTGTGGGATATGTCAGCGTTGCTGACTACTTTGTGCAAATGATGAGTTAAAGAGATCCCATTCGGGGAACTCATCATCACTTAGGAAAGCAAAGACAGTAGATAGTTGATTCCATTTAAATTCAGCTTTTCCTCTTTTGTAAGATTATTTTTCTTTAATTTTAATTATGCATATATATATGTATACGTATCTGTGTGTGGGTTTGTGCATGTGAGTATAGTACCCTCAGAGGTCAGGAGAAGGAGTCAGATCCTTTGGAGCTGGACTTACAGGCATTTGTAAGCTAATACAGACACTGGTAACCAAACTAGGGTTCTCTCAAAAGCCATACTTGTTTTTGACCGAAGATGGTCAAAGATGACCAAGAGGTCATCTCTCTAGACCTTAGCCTGTTGTGTGATATTTTGATTGTACTCTGACAAATAAAGCTTGCTTGGAGCCAGAGGGTGGAGCTAGACACTAGCTGGTCATAGAGGTTTGGAGGACTGTAGAGAGAGGGACTCTTAAGAAGTGGTGAGGTGGGACAGAGAAGATCTCAGGCCTTTTGGGACAGAGAAACAGAAGAGGTAGGAAGCAACAGGCAGCTAGCTGCTCCTGGTTCTCTGATCTTTCAGGTTCTCACCTCACTATTTGATTCCTGATTTTTTATTGATAAAAAAATAATTATATCAATGCCTCATCAGCCTTTTCTTTTGCAAAGCTGACTCTCTAATCTCAGGAAACTCTGACATCAGAACACCTTTCTTTCTTCCTTCTTTTTCAAATAGCAGTTTTAACTAACCAATCATTTCCATGTTCATTATCATAGGTTTTTAGGTAGAATTTAAGCATCACTAGAGGAAGGAACACGCTTACCTCATTCACCAGGGCACCCTCCTATTTAAGCAGTGTTATCATGGAGTCAGCATAAGAAATGCCAAGCAAAAAGATAGATATATGATAGATAGATAGATAGATAGATAGATAGATAGATAGACAGACAGATAGAGATAGATAGATAGATAGATAGATAGATAGATAGATAGATAGATAGATAGAGATAGATATGCATGCACATGCTCATCTTTTAGGCTGGGCTACAGACCACTCCCTCACAGGGGCTCAACCCTTGGCCAGCAGGGGATGCTTGACTTTGCTTTTCACTCTTGTAGGAACTTGTTATCTTACTGCTGTTGTTATTTTTCATTTTCTCACTTTGTAATTACTTGTTCAGTAGTATGACCATCTCTCAAATATTTGTCCTCTCTCTAGCCTGAAAGTCCCAGGATAACAAAATCTAATAATACATGTTTTTAAGTCCAGCATCTAGCAGTGTGGCTAGATGTTGAATATATGTCCACTGACGGAATAAATTATTAGGCAAACTTCCAGTACCCCAATAAAACCCAGGGCAAGATTAACTTCCCTAGACCTACAACTTCATTATGCCTGTGTTGACCACAGTATTGGCAAGAGGTGTACGCTGCAGGAATTTTGAGTTATTTACTTTGTAATAGTCCAGTTGGCTTCATAAAGGGCATGGGAATACCCTGATTTATGCAGAGGCAATGATACTAGTACCAACCCAGGTCATTTAAAATGTGAACAGCTTTTAAAGCCTTTGGTGATCTCCAGGTCCTCTCATGGTTGATACCACCCAGAATGAGTCCAGCCCTAGGCTCACAAGCAGAAGAGAAACAGGAACATCAGGAGGGGCTGACAGTTCCCTTGCCTGCTTCCCCACACTCATGGCTTTTCCAGAATACTTACATGTTCCTTCCCGTAGATTCCGAATAGCAGTGACATAGTTATGCCCAAGGTACAGTCTGTAGTCCATTCTTGAGGGAACCCTTACCAGCCCAATGGCAGAATCCTTAAACATTAGGTCTCTCTCAAGAGGAGAGCCAAACAGTTTGAACTCTTTTGTTGTGCCTTTGCCAAAATGTTCCTGTTTGGGGGTGGGGGAGGGGGAGCACAGATCAGCGAAGAGCAACAGAGATCAGGGAGGCTAAAAACAGGATTGGAAAGAACAAGAGAAAACTCCAGGAGAAACTTGGAGGTCCCAAGAAAGAAGCATTCAGGCATGCTTTCCATCACCTAGCTGCCCAGTACCTTGTAAGGACCATACCACGTTCTCCTTCCCTGTGCTTCTGAACCTGCCTTCCTGAGTGGCTGAGAGCTAGCTAAGAACAAGAAATAAGTCTAGTGCAGAGGCTGGCACTGGACAGTTGCCCCCTTAACCTCTTGATGGACAGATGAGTGGACTGGACCAGAGGAAGTTGTCTTAAGCAACCCCAGCCACGAGACATCAAATTGGCAGCAGAAAGTCAGTCCTTCTGCTGTCAGGGTGTGTGTGAGTTCATGCATGCCTCTGTGTGTGGGGGGGGGGGAGACAAAGACAGATTCTCTTTCCTTCTGGGTAAAAGGGGATTATCTCTGAGCCTTGGGAGCCTACTTTAGATGGAAAGGGTGTCATTGGTCAAAAGGTGGCAGGTTTGATACCAGAGGAGATGCCAGCTACTACTCTATGAGGAGTCTCAGCTGGAGATACTGGAGAGGTTGGAAATACATGACAGGGTCCCCACTGTGTCCTGAACATACACAAGGACTGATGTCAAGAAGATCTGAGTCCAGATTTGTAAGCAGCGAAGAGGATGCTGGGTGGGGTTACCTGGGCCACTTTGAGAATCTCCCAGATCAGGTCTTCCTTGCCATCTACAGTCCGGGCCACAACAGCATGAGAAGGTATCCGGGCCAGGTAACACTGCTCATACTGATCCACTGGCTTACGAGTGTTGTCAAGACAGAGCAGCTCATATTGATCCCTGTCAGCCTTCTCTGGCAGGACCTCTGCGGAGGGAAAGTTCAGGTGAGCCTGTGGCAGACTAAGCCCCTCCCCACCTTTGTAGTTAGTTATACTATAGTTATATTATAATATTTATATGTATATTATAAGCATGAGCTAAATGACCTGGGGGGATCTCTGAGAGCCAAGGAATATGCAGGAAGATGAGCTTTATAACCAGATGAAGGCATGGAGCCTTCTGTGGAGCAGTGAAGCAATGGAGGTCTCCATACCATGAGCTCAGCAAGACTGCTGGCAGGTCAAGGTCAGCCCGGCCAACCTCCGAACCTCGGCTATGTCAAATCTGCCCTAGAGGTAGAGCCATTGTGTAGTTTGAGTGATAGAAAAAGGCCCATGAATCTTTTCTATCCAAAAAACAAAGCACCTGTAGAAACTCAAGCAACAATAGAGAAACCCTGCATGTTCCTGTCCAACTACTGACTGTGAAAAAGGAGACAAGGAATCTGCCAGAGTCCTCCCCTCACTTACCAAATATGGTTGTATGCTTGACAAAGGCCACATCCCCACCTCCATCTTTCAGACACCTGTGAGAAAGAAGCATATGAACAAGGACTCTAGTGGTCTGCTGCTATCCAAAGTACTCCAGGGTGGGAGTTCACACAAAATGAATGCCCCTCAATTTGTACTCCAAACTGGACAAAAAGAAGGTGAAAACATTTTAATGTAAAAAAGCTTCAGATCCCTAGTACAGAAGATGATGGTATTTCTACCCCAGTTCTGTGGACTTCAGGGTATAAGCAAGATAAAAAGAGAGAACAGGAAACCAGGCACATGACACAAAGTCCCCCTTCTAACTAAGAAGCTACTTGCAACTGAAGCTTGCTTGGAAAATCAGTTTCCTTCAAGGGAGTATATCAACCACATTTCAGGGCAGGCTTCATGCCCCAGGACGTTTTTGTTTGTTTTCTTTGACCTTTGTTGTTGTTATTGGTGGTGGAGGTGATTGATGGTCATGGTGGTGGTGGTGATTGATGGTGATGGTGGTGGTGATTGATGGTGATGGTGATTGATGGTGATGGTGATTGATGGTGATGGTGGTGATTGATGGTGATGGTGGTGGTGGTGGTGGAGGTGATAGTGGTGGTAGTGATTGATGATGGTGGTGATGGTGATGGTAATGGTGGTGGTGACTGATGGTGGTGGTGATTGATGGTGGTGGTGGTGATTGATGGTGGTGGTGACTGGTGGTGGTGG
>PVIH01000851.1:206189-288374 GCA_004025045.1 Sigmodon hispidus | reverse complement strand
GGCAGTGCATTGAATCTGTAGATTGCCTTTGGTAGAATTGCCATTTTTACTATGTTGATTCTACCAATCCAGGAACATGGGAGAGCTTTCCATTTTCTGATATCCTCTTCAATTTCTTTCTTCACTGATTTAAAATTTTTGTCAAATAGGTCTGTTACTTCTTTGGTTATAGTTACTCCAAGGTATTTAATACTATTTGCTGCTATAATGAAGTGTAATGTTTCCCTTATTTCTTTTCAGCTCTTCTATCTTTAGTGTATAGAAGGGCTACTGATTTCTTTGAATTAATCTTGTAACCTGCTACACTGCTAAAGGTGTTTATCAGTTGTAGCAGTTCCTTGGAAGAATTGTGTGGGTCATTTATGTATACAATCATATCATCTGCAAATAGAGATAGCTTCACTTCTTCTTTTCCAATTTTTATCCCCATAATCTCCTTTCATTCTCTTATTGCTTTAGCTAAAACTTCGAGAACTATATTGAATATATAAGGGGAGAGAGGACATCCTTGTCTAGTTCCTGATTTTAGTGGGATTGCTTTGAGTTTTTCTCCATTAAGTTTGATACTGGCTGTCAGCAAGAGATAAAACTAGACTAGATGGTGGCTGGACAGCATTTCCTCCTTGTGGATGGCCACCACACCCATGACAAGGAAGTGGTTATAGACAGAAATCTAAGAAATTCTTCTTTCCTTTCTCTCTCCTTCTCCCTCTCTTTCCTTTTTCTTTCTCTCTTCTGCTGGTTTTTTTTTATGTAGTCTTTACATTTTTGTGGTGATCTAATTCAGGTCTATTTAGTGATCTGATCACTGGCTGCAGAAGAAGTTACCTACAAGAGTGCTGAACTGGACAGGGTTCTTGAGGAGAGGGTGCAGTCATTTTTCAGCCAAGGAATCCCTCTCTAGTATACATGTACTAATATTCTTATAGTATCCATGTTCCTACATGCAGTGATTGAAATAAGAATGGCTGTCATAGGCTCATATATTTGAACTCTTGGTCATTAGAAATGACACTACTTGAGATTACATTAGAAGGTGTGATCTTGTTGGAGTAGGTGTTACTGACATTGTAGGACAAAGTGTGTCACTGGCGATGGGCTTTGAGATTTCAAAAGCCTGAGCCAGGCCCAGTGTCCATCTCTTCTTGCTGCCTGTGGATCAGATTGTTGAACTCTCAGCTTCTTCTCCAGCACCATATCTGCCTGCATGCTGCCTTGTTCCTCACCATGATGTCAATGGACTAAAACCTTTGAAATTATAGGCACGCCCCAGTTAAATGCTTTCTTCTATAAGAGTTGCCATGGTCATGGTGTCTCTTCACAGTAATATAAAAGAAACTAAGATGCTACAATTCTAAGTCACAAGCACAGAGAGACTCAACCCTAGGGGTCACCTGTGAGTCCTGGAGTACTAAGAAATAGCAGTAATAACAATAGTTGCTAAATAAAAGGGGAGATAACTATGTGTGAGGAATTGTGACAAATGTTGCATATACTTCAGTCTCCAGATCCTCTACACAACTCCCAAGCATCCTCATTTTGGTGACACAAAGGCTGAGGCTCAGTGAGGTTAACAACTTGCCTAATGTCTCATGGATTGGAAGGGAGAAATCCAGACCAGTGCTCAAGTCCTTCCCTTTACTCTTCAGCACTGAGCCCTCCACTCACCTCTGAAGTTGGCAGGCCAGACTGGATGGCAGCCTACAAGCAGTTAGCAAAAGTCTGTTTCCAGGGAACTGGAGAGATGATGCAATGTGCCAAACAAAGGGGAAAGCCATCCTGACAGGACAAGTCTTTTTCTTCTGCAGCTGCTCAAGAGGCCCAATTTGCCACAGGCTGCAGAGGGCAGAAAAGGCAGAAACATTCGCCAGTGCTCATTAGCCCACTTGTTTTCCTATAACACTGAGCTCACTCTCCGGGGAAATCCTGCATTGAGTGACAGGTCTTCTAAAGCCAGGATCTCCAGGGAAGCATTTGTTGGTGGAATCTATTTGCTGAGCTGCCTCCCTCTGGTTTTGAGCTGTGGTGAAATAAAAGATGACCAGGGAAACCTGGATGTCAAAGAAACCATCACTGCTTTAGCGTAAGTACATTCCACTCCACGTTCATGCGCAGCCCACTTACAGTTCATTCTTTTCATCACTTACCTGAAACTCAGATTCCACTGGAAATCCTGTATTTTTATTTGCCAAATCTGACAGCTACACCTGGCTTCCAAGAAGCCCATTCCTTTCTTTCAGAATCACTAGTACTGTAAAGAAAAACAGAATCTCAGGCATGTTCTGAAAGCTATTTGTTCTACCTCATTTCTTTAAGAAATATTTCTTAAAGGTTGTGGGCTTTGCAAATAATAATATCAGTGTTAATAACAATCTCATTATTTAGGAAATATCTTAAGAGTTTGGGAGGAATCAACTTTCCACTGATATTCCTGGAAACTTGTCTGCACAATTTGTATTCAATTAAAAGCATCAGAGTCTTGCTACCAGGGCATCTTTGGAGAGATCCCACAGAGGAAGAGGAAGCCAGCCAGGAGTAGGCCCTGATCTCTCTGCAGTGGAGGCTACTCCCTAGGGGTTAGGATTAAATTCCAATCTCTGTAGCTCCCTGTGGGTTGGGTCCTGGGAAGGAGGAGGAAGAGGAAGTGGGAAAGAGGAGGAGGAGGAGGAGGAGGAGGAGGCGGCGGCGGCTTCGGTTCCCGTCACAATGTCCAAACTTTCCTCTGTATATCTGAGAGAGCATTTTAGCACTGAGAATCACTTACTTGTCCCTGTGTGTGCCTTCTCTTGTTTCTTGGCACAATGAAGTTGGTCGGTTACTGAAGTTGGTCTTTTGTGGTTGTTTCTGTCTAACCAGCAGCAGGCTAATTGCCAGAGAAGCCTCTTCAAAATGAAGTCACTAAGTCCCCAATATTCGCAAGTGTTGAATGTGTGTTAGTGGGCATGCACAGTGGCGAATACAATGACCTATTGTGTTCTGGACCCTGAAGCTGGCTGAGGGCTTGGCAGCTATGGAAGGTCTGGATTCCATTTACTGTAATTCAGCACACTTTTAGTACACGTGTGTGCACATTTTTTTTTTTGTGTGTGTGTGTGCAGGTGCACATATAGGCATAAATGTGTATGTAGGTGTTCATGCACATGGGTGTATATGGCATACATGTGTCTATGTGGGTGTACAATTATGAAAGCCAGAGGACAATTTTGGGTTTTGTTCCTCAGGCACCATCTACCTTTTAAAATTTAAGACAGGGTCTTTCACTGGCCTAGAGCTTACTAATTATTTTGGATCAGCTGGCCAGTGAGCCCCAGGACCTACCTATGTTTACCTCCTAAACACTGGGATTCTAAGTACAAATCACCACCCCTACTTGTTTTCACATGGGTTCTGCAGATGAAACTGAGGACCCCACGCTTGCAAAGCAGGAGCTTTACAGTCTGAGCTCTCTCCTCAGTCCTCAGCACACTCTTGTTGAGTTTGTAGTTTCAATACCCCTGCACAGCCTGAAGCAACTACAAAGACAAAGCTGATTTCTCCTGTCAAGGGCCTTGAAATCTAACATGGTCAAGACAAACAGTAAAAAAAACAGGCGGAGGAGGACAGGGTCCTAGTAGTGGATAAGAGCTAAAGGTCTAAAGATGCTCAAGACTGAGGACAGATAGGCTCAAGGGGAGATCAGGGAATCAGTTAATGGGTTGGGGGTGATGGTTCAAGCCTGCAATCCCAGCATTCCAGGTGCTGGGCAGAGGCAGAAGTATTAGCAGTTCCCAGTCATCCTTGGCTGTATAGTGAATTTATGGCCAGCCTGAGTTACTATCAAAAAAGAAACAGTTGATGCAGTTATACCATAGATAGCTATATTACCAGGGTACTCTAGGGAAAACAATAGAATCCACAGAATGAATGTAATTAAAGAATAGACATATATATATGTATGTATGTCTGAGTACTCTAATAATGGCTACCTGCAGACTGAAGAATAACATCCTTATTGCTGGGTATCTCAGCAGTCCCAATGTGGTGCTGAGGATTTCTGGATTTCTGGTTCTTAGTCCACATTGGAAGGCCCAAGAAGCTGGGTTCTGATGGTAGCAGCAGCAACAGAATAGATGAATTTACCAGCAAGAATGGAAGGCAGGTCACAAGAAGCACTGTTCTTTCCTAGGACCTCTTCATATTGGTCAATGCTGGAAGGTGATGTTCACTCTGTGAGAGGTCTGCCCCCTTGGTTAGCCTTCTAGAAGTACACTTCACTCTCACAGAAGTGAATCTTAGCTGATTCCAGATTCAATCATGTGAGCAATCTAGATAAGTCATTATTGAGGCATTCAAGATGAACCATGAATTTCTCCAGGATGGCTATGGAACAAAGGCATACCTGATGACCTTATCTTATTGTACTTCATATAAAATAAATTCAGCCTTTAAATAGATCCAAAGTGAATTTTAAGGGATGATAAGCAGATACACATGACCAATTTTGTCCTGGGTGATACCAATGCCTAACTAGGAAAAAAAGTAAGACCAAACACCAATGCCATGTGCCAGACACTGGATTGTGTGATTCTTAAATATGTGAACTTTTTGAATTACATTATTTCCTCAGCATTAGGAAGGTTTGGTTAGGACAATTAATTAACATTACCCCATCTCATCCTCTTATCCTCCCGGATGCAGGATCTTTTCCATTTGTATCATGAAACAGTCAGAATACTACCGAATTCTCTCCAGTTATTCTCTGTGAGGTATCTTATTTCTTATTACGCAGTATGATTTGATTTGATTGTCAAATTGATTGGCGCTTGAGTAGTCTGTGAAATATGCATCTGGGCAGGTCTGTGAGGGAGTCCATGGAGGACTGGCTGAAGGAATCTCCTCCCCCAGAGCAGGCAGGAATGAAGATGTCTGAGGAAAAGGCTGTGCTGTTTCCTCCCTTTGCACCTTGCTGGCCTAGCAAGTCTTTATTGTCACTGTGGATGGTGGGTGTCCTTTGCTGATACACATCCATCTTCTTCATCCTTCTGGTGAAGACTGAAAACCAGTGATTACCCAGGAATCCTGGCTCTTCTGAGGCCCACAGCTTTAATGACCTAGTGGCCACAGGTATTGAGTTACCTCCCAGCATGCCCATGGCCACTGATGGACTACCCAGTCTGTATCTTATAAGCCAATCTAACCAATCCTGTCTTATTTTATCTACTATTTTTGGGCCAGTGTTCACTCCAGCTGATGTGGAGGCTGAAGAACAACTTGCCAGAGTCCCCTCTCTCCATTTGTCATGTGGGTCTTAGGGATTAAAGTCAGATAGTCAGGTCCAGTGATAGTATCTTTAAACACCCACTGAATATCTCACTACATAAATCCTTCCTCATACCATATTCATTCCTCTGCTTCTGTTTGTCTAAAGAATACACCTGGCTTCAGTGAGAAGAGCCAAAATGAACTAATGGTGTGACTAATTACTCCTGTAGCACCTCAGTTGTTAAAGCCTTTGGAGACCTTGTTCTAACCACCAACTAATATATAGTTAATCGCAACACATCTATTTCACTGAAAAATTATGCTTAGCAAGTTTTTTTTTTTTTTTTTTTTTTTTTTTTATGGTGTCTAGCACCTCTTCAGGAAATTTTAGTCTTTAAGTAGAACATTTAGGTATTTATTGGTATTAAACACCTATATTGTATTAAGTCCTTAATATGTGGCACCATTCCTCAGCCACTCTGAGGATCTGTAGTGTGTTACCCTTGCTAACAGCTGATATTTATTTAATTATGTCTTCAGGTTCTGAAGGAGAAAAGTTTCTGGCTCCTTTAAGAAAGAGGTAAAGGGTATGGCAGCCTGGCACAATTCTTACAAAGCTGGCTTCCCAAGCCAAGGAAGTCTTCGTAAAGGAGGAGGGGATAGTCTGCTTTCTGGGAGCCTAAGCGATTCACTTTAAAAAAAGGTTATAAGGAAACAGTAGCTTTGATGGTGCAGTTTCTTTTTAGCTAATTCTCAAGGGATGAAACTTGTATTTTTCTGTAACTCACAGGTGAAAAGAGAGCTGTGCTGCAGACACAAGGCAGGCACTGAAGAAGCAGGTCACAGTACACGAGGTGCAGTTCAGGGCAGGGCTCTCAGACAGATCCCTTCATCTCCTCCTGCTTCATTTTCCTCATTCCCTGCAAAACGGCATAAGTATATTAATTCATAACATTGCTATAACTCACTTGCTCAGCAACTACCCTGGGCCAGCCTCTGCAAATACATCAGACAGTCCGTGCTAGAAGGGTTCGATACCATTCCAGTGAGTTGATCCAGCTGGGTCTGAGGCTACTGGCCCAGCTGCAGTAAGCTGTTTCTGCAGCTCCTGGAGAAGCGGCCCCACTGAAGCAGAACTGAGTGGAGAGCTACCTATAAAGCTTTAACATTTATAAAGACCCAACTTCCTTAGGCTCGGAACTAGGCAAAGTGGTCATTGATAGTTACAAGATCTTTAAAAAAGATATGCAAATTATATTTACTTCTTTTTTCTTTTGAATAGACTTAATTGACGTTTGTCATGTGTCTATGTTTGTAATTAACAAGCAGTTAAATCATGTATTGAGATATTTTAACATATTAAAAAAATTTTGTTCTTTCCTTCCCTCCCCCCTCACAGCAGATGTCTAAAACCATAAATAATGTCAAACTCCATATATACTTCCCCTAGGTATCCAGACCTACAGTAAAGTGCACTTTATAAATTAAGCATGGTATGAAATTAATAGTAACTAATAATAGAATCATTGTAACCATATTTAGTAATGAAGTCTTTGTGAGTCTGTTTTGCTCTTCAAGGAGTTACAACAAATAACTTTTAGATTGCAGAAATGACTATACCCAAGGCCGGGGATCTGCCCAAAGCTGGACATCTACCACAGAAATGGCCATACCTAAAGAGTGACTCTACTACAGAACAGCCGCATGAAAGGCCCCACATCTACTAGAAATGGCTGCCCTGAGGCCTACTGAGAATTAGCCAACATCTGTCAAGCAACAGAAAATGTCAAAGAAACATTGCAATATGTGTAGTGAAAGCATATATTATTTCTTTGCATAAAGCATACCACTCTCTTAAATACTGAAATCGAAGCTAATTTCAAACCAATTCTAAAACGATAATTGTTTCAAAGAATACAGGCCTGTAAAAATGCACAGTGATTTTTTTTTGTATTGCAAATGTAACTGACATGTGGTAAAAGCCAGATTGTACTTTTAGTATTTGCCAGTGAATAAATCAATCAGCCAGCTGACAGTCACTTGGTACCTGCTTTGTATGAAAATGTGTGTTGGAACAATGAGGCACTGCCTTCCCATAAATGTAACTCATTGAACTAAGTAGTTTTTTCCTTTGAGGACCAAGTAGTTGGAGATATTAAAAGGGGAGGGTCCTGGAAGTTAGCTCAGTCAGTAAAGTGATTCTCTTACAAGCATGGGGACCTGAGTTCAAATTCCAAAAACCACATGAAAATGTGGGGCACAGTAGTAGTCCTGAGGTTGTCTTCTCTCCCTGACACATGTACATTCCCAAACAAATAAATCTATGTACATTTGAACACACACACACACACACACACACACACACACACACACACAGGGGTATGCACATAATCATTAAAAAAGCTAATAGACAATTTTGACCCACATGACACTTGCTCCCCTGAAAATAATAGAGGAGAATTTTTGGAAGACTTTGTGAGGAAGATAGACCCTAGAATATAGGTGTGGAGTGAGTAGTCCATTTTCTAAAGATTGTATGATGGCAGGCAAGGACAGCTTCCTAGTAATTCAACTGTCCTTGCTACAAACCAGACTGTATTTCTCAAATTTATCAGCTAATGAATTCAACAGTCTACAAGCATTCCTAGAGTGTCTGCACTTTACAGGAACCATGCTGGATTTAAAAGTTTTTTTTTTTTAAAAAAAAAAAAACTTAATTTCAGAACATATGTGTTGAATGTCTGAGGACAGATTTGCAGTCTCTGTTAATGCTTTGGGAGAAATGCTGTCCATTCCTTGAGAGCCAACTTCCTCCTGACTGT
Source organism: Sigmodon hispidus (assembly GCA_004025045.1). Lineage (NCBI taxonomy): Eukaryota > Metazoa > Chordata > Mammalia > Rodentia > Cricetidae > Sigmodon > Sigmodon hispidus. The sequence goes on along the minus strand of PVIH01000851.1, from coordinate 280,311 downwards.
CTGGAGCCCCAGCCAGTGTTTGGCTACCTCCCTTGGCACAGAGAAGTACATTGTTTTGAATCTAGGGGTGAAAAGACGATGACATTCTGTTGAACCCTCCTCTGAGCAGGAATTTTATATCTGAGGAAAGGGCAAATTGAGGCTAGGAGACAGACATATATCTTGCAAGGCTGCTTCCTCAAAATGTGGAAACAGGTAGAATTCCCATGTCATCAATTTGGTTTGTGATAGAGGTTCTCAACCTGTGGGTCACGGCTCCTTTGAGGATTTGAACAACTTTCTCACAGGGGTTTGATAATAGATATCCTGCATATCAGATTATAGTGTGACTCAGACATTATTGAGGGAGGGAGACCTAGATGTGTAGTTTTGGGGTCTCAGAACCCTGAATGGGGCGTGACCATCTTGTAGAAAGTTTTTCCCGGCCCGTTTTGGGTCCCGGAGGTTTGTGACCTGGCACAGCCCACAGCGGCGGTTGGAACCTGGTTCACACCCGCGGCTTTTGTCCCCCAAAGAAATGAATTACACGCTTATATCTTTTATACTGTCTGGCCCATGTCTTATGCCCATTATTAGCTAGCTCTTTTTTTTTTTAGATTAATCTATTTTTATTAATCTTCCCGCCACGTGGCTCAGCCCGTGGCTGGCTAGTACCTCTTATATGTCTGTTCTTCTTGGGGGTCCGATGGAGACTGCAAACTCCACCCTTTTTCTTACTTGCTTGTGCTCTGGTTCTCCACCCACTTCTACAGTGCTCTACTTGGACCAAAACAGTTCTTTATTTACAGTACACAGAGAACATTCCCACCACATGACCAGCCCCCATTGAGAACCCCATTGCACACTGCCTGCCCTTCCTCTTTGTTCCTGCATTCTTGAAGAGAAGATTGATACTGTCACAGTGTGAGACAGTTCAACGCTTCAAAAATTGCCTTCAGGTCCAATTTTATATCAGTGAGTGTTTATTAAACCCCCTAATAAATATTAATCCTTTATATAATCAATTGCCAATAAATAATTCCTACAATATCAGATACATACATTATAATTCATAGCAGTAGCAAAATTATTGTTATGAAGTAGAAGTGGAAATAACTTTATGGTTGGGGGTCACCATAGCATAGGGAACTGTAGTATTGAAGGGACACAGCACGAGGAAGGTTGAAAACCATTCATTTGGAGTGGCTTCATTGCAATCACCTGCTAATTCCTAACGTGCAAAATGAAGTTACTCAGCGTTCACTTCCAAGTCATGGGATCAGAGGCATCAATAAAGGGTTTTGGTTCCATAAGAAGAATTACTGGGTGTGCCATGGAGCTACCCCGTCTTACAAGGCTGGAAGTGAGTGGTACGAAGTGCCACATAGGAAGAGAGGAAAATGTTTGGAAATACTTTTAAGACCTGAGACTGCAAGGGTTTTCTTAGGTCTATGAAGTTTCTCCAACTGCCTGGGATGTCTAGGTTTCTAAGGAGCTCTAGGTGACCGTTAACCTAACACACAAGGAAACTGGGTCCCTGTGCCAGATATGCACTGGGTTGTTCTCCTAGGAGGCTCTTCAACATCAGGCATGTAGGAGAATCCTTTCTTGAACTTGGGCCTCTGAAACTGGGTCAGTGGCTCTCATCCTCAACTTCCTGCTTACTGCGATTCAAGTTCAGCATAAGCAAATAAATATCAACGAGCAGCTTAATGATTTTCATAAGGCTCTGTACTTGCAAGGCAAGGGGCTCTCCTGAAATGTTTGATCTACTCTGTACAAATCTGCTCTCCAAATGGCCAGCACATGTCGAGGCCCGTTGTCCTCTGGGTTATAGGAAGATGCCTTTGATGGCTTAACCGCAGAGTAACTGAACTCTTTCCAAGTGCCTTTCAAAAATTCTTTGTCCTCTTGGTGTGGATCTTGCTACTTGGATTGGATCAGCAAGAAATTGCTCCTGGCAAGTGGTTCTCGAATATTCTCCCTCTGATCTGAGTTTGGTCCTCGAGTAATGCCATCTGAAATCTGATGGCCCAAAATTTTCAAGTGTAAGCACCAGGCAGTTGCTGTAACTGTAGCTCGACCACTCAGATTTTTCCAACAGTCTCTCCACAATTCCTTATAGCCAAGTGACATCATAATTGTCAATCATCCCGAGGAGGGATTATTAGCAATTAGCAGAGCATCTTAGCAACTGACTGATGCCACCGTCAGTGAATGTTATTTGCTTATTTATTTCTATGATATTTTGTGCTAAGTATTCGAGCCATGGATGCTGAAGCCATGAAGCAGAGTACTAACCATTTTATAATCACGGTGATCTACTGGGAAACTTAGGTTACGTACTGCCCACAGACCTTGTGCCTGCTCTATTAATTCTCACTGCTCAGCCCTGAATGACACCCTTAGCACAAAAAAGGAAAACTGCTTTGAGTCAGGGTATCATTAAATTATCCACATTGACTTCAAATTTGCAGCCCTCCTGCTTCAACCTCCCGAGGTTGGGATGAGAGGTCAGGCCACCACTCCTAACTCAAGGCTTAAGGACAATCTTAACAGTTGTCCCCAAATACAGAAATGTATTAAGGGACAGGACTTAAGAAGATAAAGATATCATTCCTTATTTTCTGTTTTTAGTATTAAAAATATTTTTTGTTGAGCCGGGGAAGGGGGTGTAGTGGCACATACACAGAACTTGGGAGGCAGAGGCAGATGAATTTCTGTGAGTTCAAGACTAGCCTGGTCTACATAGTGAGTTTCAGGATAGCCAGAACTATGTAATAAGAGACCTTGTCTCAAAAAAAATGTATCACTCATGATATTGTTATTGGGCATGACTAAACAGATTTTTCTCTATATAGTGCTCGAAGATACCCTTTTTTCCTTATCTTTTTTCTTGTCTTTATACTGATTCGTTCAGTAAATAAGTTGCTGGTAGCTCTGGGCTAGTCCAGCAAACAATTATCAAGTGATGACTCTGCCAGTCCAGGGTTTAGAATCCTATTTTGCTACCTGCCCTCCTCTGCTTGCTTTTTTCCTAACATTAACTGAATCCCAGAAAAGGCAAAATTTTACATATGTGTGTATGTCTGTATGTATGATTTCTTTATTTTTTAGGTTACTGACACACAGTTCTCTTCAGTGGTTATTGCATCACCCTGTAAGTGCCTTGCTAAGTTCATATCTTTTCTGTTTTGTTTTATTGAATTAACTAGCAGCCATCCAGCCACCTAGTCTGGAAAGCTGTGAGTCCTAAGTCCTAATAGACTCTTTTCTCTTCATTACAACCCTCTTCCTACATCCAATCAACTGCCTGTTTCCACTGACCTTCCCACTCTAGTGTTGCTCTAGGCTGCTCTCTGCTCCGGCTTCACCGTGGTGCGCCTTTTCCAGCCACCTTGTTTCTGTACCTGGAATTGCCACTGTGACCTTTTCCAAGTCACTCTCTCTTGCTCTCACCCGTCTCCTAACATATTCATTTCCCTTTTATAGAAATATTAGTTTTTGAAAATCTAAATTAATGATTAATAAATCATAGAATTATGAGTCATACCAACTGGTTGTTTTTTTTTTTTTTTTTTTATCACAAGTTAGGGTAGAATTTTACTGACCATTTCCATGGCCTGTGCAATGAGTCAGTGTGGTCAGCAGCTCATGTAGTTGATTTTTTAGTGCTCAGTTGTACTCAGATGCCACATAAAATTTATTATATGATATCTTTTATGTACAATCACTCTGGAGTGCTTGTGAATATTTAGCATTTTTGCATGTATGCCCATAGATGAGGTTGATTCTCACTCTGTCCTTATTTGACCTTGGCATCAAGATTGTAACGGCTTTTAATATAGTTGTAAAATAGTCTTCTATTCCCTGTGATGGTGAAGGCTATTATTTCTTCTTTTAAATTCAAGAAAAAAATTATCTAAGAAATCTCTGAATTTAATAGTTCCTTTTAGCCTATTTCTGCCTTTTGATTATTAGCCCACTCCTTTCCAGGTTGGGTGTTCCTACTGAGTCAAGGATTTTTTTTAGCTAATTTCCATAATTTATGCTTTCTAAAATATGGACAATGTGGCTGGGCATGTGTGGTGCACACAGAAGTGGTAGGACTGTAGAATCATGGGCAGCCTGGGCTACATAGTGCCTCAAAAATCAAGAACAACCAAACTTACACAGTGTATCTATGGTTTCAACTCTATTGGGCTCAAGTTGTTGCCATGACATTGTTATGGCTTTTAAATATTTACTTTTATTGCTTCAGTGTCCCCTTTCATATCTAGCACTGTTTATTTCTGCCCCTTAACAAATCAATCATGCCAAGAGTTTGTCTATTTGTTTACTTTTTTGGGGGAAACAACCAGCTTTTCATTCTCTTCATCAGATAGATGATCAGTTCATTCTTCATACCACCCCAGCAGAAATCTTCAGAAACTCACTGGGAAAAAACCACTGGTGGTCTCCTGTCACATCCAAGCTCCCGTGCCCTTACAAGCAGCCTCTTTCTCCACACTCAGCCCTCCTCCTCTGTCCCCAGCAGCATCACATTCCTCCATAGCCCTCAAATGTCAGACAGCCACACACTCAGTGCCTTTGTGTAGATCTTGCTTTCTTCCTTCTGGTTTCCACTAATCGAAATCTAGAAATCCCAGCTCGTTTTCCTTTTCTATGAGGGTTTCCCAGCCCTTTTCTCCAGCTCTCTCTGCAGTAATTGCTTCCTTAGCTGCATGTGTCAGACATTCTTACAGTTTGCCTTGTTCATCATGTTTGGGTTGTGTCTGTTCCTGATCCTTTAGGACCAGTGCGATCTTTTGTTAATTTCTGTCTCTCTGGAACTTTAAACTTATTTCTCCTATTCTTTGTAACCTCTGTTTTTTTTGAAAAGGCGATACAAAAATGAAAGGTTCCACTGTGTCTCTGTCTTCTGTTTTAAGAAGTGTCGGTAACCAACTCTAGCTGAGATGCTGTTCTTTTCCTTTTACTTGTCCTGCTGGTATAAATTTGAATCAGCCCTGAATCATTTATATGCTAATATTTTTTAACTTTACAACTTTTGAAGCCAATATTTTTTCTTATATGGTCCAGACTATAGGCTGGGCATGATGGAGCACATTGGTAATCTAGTACATAAAAATCCTAGCTGAGGCAGGAATATTATGGATGCTAGGCCAAACTATGCTACATAGTGAGTTCAAAGCTAGCACAAGCTGTAATGGGACTCTGTCTTGAACAAACTGCAGAAGATGATTTTATATCTAGAGATTTCAGTGAACTTTACATAACAGACCAGATTTAAAAGTTCACTTATAAACTCACACACTGTTTGACTCAGAAAGAATAACAACATTCTATGATTAACACAAATACATTTAAACCTTCATCTAAGTATTGAAGGTACACAATTGAAAGAAACCTCTGCCATAGGTTTTTTTTTGGTTTTCTCAACTGGAAGCTTTATGCTTCATAACAATTGACCTACATATGAGTACATAACACAAGCCACTGCTTATGGGAGGCAGCTGTGTGGTTGTGAAACCCTCAGCAGAGTTTGGTTTTAGTTTGTTTGTCTTAAAGGTAAGTGTGAGTCTCATCTCTAAAGGAGTCCTTCAATAGGGCTTTAGTGTGGGTCTCAACTGTAAAATAATGATGGGGATTGCTGACCCTTCTTATGAGGGCCAAATCACATGACGTATGGAGAACTGCCTAGATTCCTGTCAGAAGCAGAACAAATACTAAAAAAAAAAAAAAAAAAAAAAAAAAAAAAAAAAAAAAAAAAAAAAAAAAAAAAAAAAAAAAAAAAAAAAAAAAAAAAAAAAAAAAAAAAAAAAAAAAAAAGTCAATGTGTGTGACGGGAAAATACAAATACACTGATTTGGCAAATGATAAGTTTCACATTTGCAAGAGTTTTGCTGAGGCACCCAATGTCGACCTAATTAAAGGAAATCTCATTTTCCTTGAAGCTTGCTTGCTAGCTGAACTTTCCAGTCCAGAACAATACCCTCTACTAATCCGTTTGCTTTTCATTGTTCTAGACAAAGGACAATTAGTCACACGCTAGGCTCTAGGAGTCTTGAAGTTTGAATTGAGCATACTCAGCCCAGTGACCTTCAGTGATCAATGGAAGACTTTTGTTGAGCATATTTTGCATTTTCCCAAAGTTAAAACCTTAGACTCAAACACCATCCTGTCTGCCAGCTCAGAATTAACCTGACAATGTTTGTGTTACTCCAGATTGAGGCACTGATGTTTTCATTCACAAGGAAAATCTGATTTTATTTTAATACCTTTGTCTTATGAAATGTGGGCAAAGGGAAGTAAGTAGCCAAGCCTGGGTTCAACCCAAAGTACTTGCCCTTTAAACTACGTTCTTGTGGCCTGGCCAGTATCTTCCTTCGCTGTTGGGGGGGGGGGCGGGGAGGGGGGAAGACGGACAACGGGGGAAGAACCTTTCCCGTGTTTTCTTCTTCCATCTGAACTGCACAGCAATTAAAAATTATTTCATTTCCTCAGTTATGCTCAACAGCTACATGCATGTCACTGGGCCACACTGCAGTCTAAATCAGAGATTGGGGATAAGTCCGTAAGAGAAGTGGGAATGCCAGCATCTGCATTTAGCCAGGTCAGCTGAACTTCGGTCTGAAGCTTGGCCCAAACCCAGACTGATAAAGCCACAGCTAAGCTCCAGATTGCTTCAGAATTACTGTGCAAAATGGAAAGACTAGCTCCATCTGCTTTGCACGTCTCTCTCAGGGCCACTGGGGCTTAACTTGCTCTGGGCTAGAAGACAGCAGAGTGGAATGGGTTGGATCCAGGGGTCCTCTCGCTTCTGGCCTGCTCCATCAAAATGTGACCTATATTCCAGTGACACTCATCAGATCCGAGTAGAACAATCTGTTCAGGGTGTCATCTCCCCTCCCAGTTAGTAGAGAGGGCAGTCGCATCTGTGTGCTAAGTTCTTTTCCGCATCATGATGTGAAGAAGCATAAGGCAGGACTGTTAGGAGGCCATCCCACTGCATTCTCCCCAGGAAAGCAGGGGAACCAATGGGGTGAAAGAAAGTCAATTTTTAGGGTTGGATCTCCATCACCCCCTGCTTCTAGCTCCTAGTTATTGTTTTTGAAATGCTTTCCTGTGTTTCTGTAGAGTGGGCAGATGGTAGGATCCCGGAAGTGTAAAACAGCTACAAAAAACAAAAAATTATTCAGACAAAGGGAGTATGTGTAAATCCCTCCTGGTCATCTCAGTATCAATCAAGACACATGGCCTCCCCTTTTTTGTAAGAGATTTAAAGTTTAAAAATTAAATGCGATTTATTTAGTGGTGTGTGTGTGTGTGTGTGTGTGTGTGTGTGTGTGTGTGTGTGTGTATCTACATGCATTTCCCTCTATTGCTATCTGCCTTATTCCCTTGCTGTAGGATGTCTCACTGCACCTGGAGCTGGGTTGTGACCCTTTTATCTCTGCCTCCATTGTCCCAGTGTGGGAATTATAGGCCCACGTGGTTACATTCAGCTTTTTATGTGTGTGCTGATCTGTGAACTCAGATCTTCACATCCAGGAAGTAAGTGCCATTACCCACCAAGCCATGTCATCAGCCTCTCTTTAAGTTTTCATGCATTGTTTAATTTTTAGAAGGAGGCTGTGTACAAACAGAGCTCTTTTTGAGGCTTTGGATGGGAAAATTGTTGCCATTTTTATTCCTGACATCAATTCTTTCATTCTTCACTTGTCCTGTGAACTGGCCCAATTGGAGGCCATTGGGATGAGACTACCCACTGTCAGTAGAAGAAGAAAGAGAAAATGGAAGCTTAATGGAGGAAGCTGGAGCCGAGAGCCAGGAGTGGTGTCCTCTACAGCACAGGAACCGTGCCTAAGAAAGATTTTCAAGTGGGCTTGTGGTTTACCACAGTGTCCTCGTGATCAGTCCAGTGGTCAGATGTCAGGCCCAACTGAAAGTAAGTTCATTTTCCCACAGTGGAGGAGAGAGAGAGAGAGAGGGAGAGAGAGAGAGAGAGAGAGAGAGAGAGAGAGAGAGAGAGAGAGAGAGAGAAGATTTGCTCATATGAAACAAATGCTTTTCCATTTTAGAGCTGGGCTGGCACAGGCTTGCAAATGTACCCTCACCCATGTGACACTAATGAAGAAAGCTAGAGGAGCAGCAATAGTTGTTGCTTTTGATTAGCAGAACATGTTAATCCCCACCCCTTATTTTCTCCCAATAGTCTTTCACAATGTGAGTGTTCATCCCCATTGTTTGCTCAGTTCAATAGATCTGGGAGGGAGTGGGGTTTTCCCTCCTGTTACTAGGGGCTTGGTAGGGAGAAGAAGGCCACAGTCTAAGCTTCAGGATCATGGCCAGCTATCAAGTGTCTCCAAACTTTCCCAATTCAACTTGCAGATTTTAGAACCACTTCTTAAGGCTGCATATGTGTAGGAGGAACACTGGCATCCACAGAGTTAATTTGTCATCTGCAATGGAATAAATGGTTTAACCACAAGTTCATCCTGTGCTTGTCTGGTTATGTATTACTCTGTGTACAGTTTTCCTCCCTTTCAGATATTATTATCTTTTATGATATCACATCTTAAAATGGCTCCTCTGTCATTTAGGAACAAGGTCTCCTCGGTTCACCACCAGAAATGGAACAGTGTGCTTTCTTTAGTCACATATGTCACACACACACAAAAAAAGTCCCAAGAATACAAGGTGACACTGTAGAGTACTGAACCACTCACCACCTGAAAGACAGGAACCTGCACATTCTAGGCACCCCCTCCCCCCCACCTTGGATGCCTTTTCTTTCTGTCCTGATCCTTAGCACAATGCAAGCATCCAAAACTGATCTTCTCATCTCCCTGAGCCTGGAGCTCCTTGAGCATCCAGTGTGACATTTCCTGCTGACTTTGTTTTGGCTGGAATTGCTAGGCTACATGTGGGAGAATTTAGCTCAAACAGCACAAAGCTAATAGCATGCTTCTGTGCAGTCTAAGGCAGATCAGTAGAAAAAGGTGACATCATAGATATTCCAGGGACTTCAGGTCTGATGCGAAAGCAGCTTCTTCACAACACATAAGTCAGAACCTGGATTTGAGACAAAAACAACTCTTCCTTCTCAAAAATAGCTGCTCTGGGGCTCAAAAATATCCTAAATGCAATGGCTCAGAAATTGTCCCTTTTCCTTGGAGATTCATCTGATTTCCCAAATCCAATCACAAACTTCTTAATAGCATGTCATGAACCTCTCAGCTCATTATTTTTCTTCAAAGCACTCCAGTTCGCCAGCATGCAGCCTGTGAAGTGTCACCGATGAAGTGCTGCACCATAAATAAGCATGCGCAGGATACGCTAATATCCACCCTTCACTGCTCCTGGCTTTTCTTCCAAGAGTCTTACCATCCTGCTAGGGGTGTGGGATTGGTTGCATTAGCTCTAAATGAAAAAAAAATTTTTTTTTGAACATGTCCAATGTATAGTGTGGAGAATATAATGCCAGTTTACACAAATCCCATTTTTGTCTTCATGCTCCTTCGCCTTTCTTTCCACTATCCCTCATGGCTAGCACTGTGGAAATAAGGAAGTAGGTATGTAGACAGATCCTTTAAATAGCAATCAGAGCTTTAAGCACTCAGGACTGCAGGAAATCAATGCATTAGATAATTTGCCATGTCTCTAACACCAGTGTTCCCTCTGATGTCTTTAAGTTGTGAGCAGGCAACCATGTGACATGTGTAACCAGCCGTGAAGGTTAGCCCAGGGAGTGCAGGTTACTGTTGTGATCAATAAACTTCACACGAGAAAACACCATGACGCGTGTTTTGACTAATTTTATTAACTGTATGGTAATTAGGCACATGTGGCAAGCAGTTGGCTCAAGTGACTGTCCTTATTGTTTTGTTACAAACCATAGTAACAGGAGGACAGTTTGGGAGCCATGGAGATGCTTCAGAGGGTAAAGGGTTTGTCTCTGAGCCTGACAAGCTGAATTCCTGGAAACTACATGGGAGAGGAGAGAATAAATTCCCTCAACTTGTCCTCCGACTTCCATGTGAAAACCCTGGGGGACACACACACACACACACACACACACACACACACACATACTCTTTACCCAACAGATTAGGGCTGGAGAGATGATCAGCCAGGGTCATAGGAAGAGCTACATTCTTTTCTGTGACAGCTCCCATACTCTATAAGCCAATGAGCCACTGTGTGTGTGTGTGTGTGTGTGTGTGTGTGTGTGTGTGTGTGTGTGTGTGTGTGTATCTGGGGGACAATGGCATGCAAAAGGACACTTTACTAACATCTAAGGCTGTGAAGATGCAGCCTAGTGTATGGCTTGAGTAGAGAAATTGCCTTGGCAAGAGGTCCATTCTATCCAGAATGAGAGTTAAATGATTCAGATCTTTCTGCTGAATGTAGAGTCTCTGGCCCAGCAGCAAAGATATCAGCTAAGAACTTGCTAGAAATGTAGTCTTGTTACATTTCACCTCTAAACCTGTCACAACCAGAACACACTACAGGATCCTTACTGGATTCTATTACTATTGTGATTGGAGAGACACCGACCCACTGGGCTTCCTCTCTTCTCTGCCTTGAGTGAGTGGCTAAGTGGTTCAGCAATTCTTGAGAACTTACTAGAAATACTGATTCTAAGACCTCTACATGGCCTTTCCGAATGGGGAACAGAGGGCAAACCCCCTCATTCTGTGAACTAAGAGGATCCCTTGGTCAACACAATGCCATTAAGCTGGTTCCTATCTAGGTAGTTCTACCCTAGGTGACCCAAAGAGCAGCAAGGATAGCCTCCCACTTCCCAGCCCTCTAGATGCACTTGGGAGCTGATGGGAGTTTGTAGGTGAAACACAGTAAAAAGCTCCCCAATGATGCACACTGAAGATTAAGACCCCCTGATCTAAACTGCCTTCTCCAGTTCATTTTTTTCTGGGGGAGGGGCGTTGGGAGCTGGGGAGAAAGAGGAACAAGTTGCCTGGCTAGACATCCTGGTTCATGCCTGCAATCCCAACACTGGGGAGTTTGAGGCGGGAGTATCAAGAGTTTGAGATGAAAAAGAAACCAAACAAACCCACAAACAGACTGACACAACCAAAGTAGTGGCCACTAAAATGTAGGTGTTTTCATTCTTTTACTCCTCTGGCTATGTGGCTGGTCCATGTCTCTGATTTTAGCTGCTCTTGTCCATCAAAAGTAGGCAGCAGCATGGGAAGACAGGAGTTTGGATTTTTTTAGTGCATATTAAAGGCAGCAACACTTCATAATTTTCCAGTAGCCTTAAAGAGAACCTTTGATTCTTTTTCATGTCCCCAAAGCCATATTCAGCATGAGCCCAAATTCCATTATTTAATCAACTTAATCAATATTTACTGATACTTATTATTAGACATACCAAGGATTTAATATTGCATGAGAGATGCTATTAAGTGCATTAGGAGACAAACATTTGAACCATGATGTCATGATAAGCACTGATAAAGAACCATATGGTATATGACAAGGTATTATGCTAAGCGTACATTACTCTTGAGTGACATATAAGCTCGGATCTGAAGTGTGGGGATAATAAGGCAGAATGCTAGGGAAGCCATATTAGAGATGAGATTTATGTAAAACTTCTGAGGCAGGAGAGTACTCGTGAGTTAAAGGTACTCAGAGATGGTGGGTATGGAAGCTGAGGGAAATGAGGAGAGAGGACAGAGGCTGGGTCATGCAGGGTTTGGTAAGGAGATGGTGTTTTGTTCTGAGCAAAGACAAAACTGCGCACAAATGACCAAATACAACTATATCCATGCAGCAGAGAGATGCCTGGCCTCATCTGTGATGCCAGAGGTCCCGTGGGTCTGGGACTGAGGGCCTGGTTTGCAATTTTCTGTGTGGTCCATTAACTTCTCTGAGTCCCAATCTCCTGTAAAATGGTTACAATGATAGAGTTAAGTTAAATCAATTAAAGCTCTTCACATAAGTGTCTGCAGTGAGTAGAATAATGCTCTCCGCCAAAGGTGTATACAACCAAATCTCCAGAACTGAGAAGATATAGTACTTGGCAAGGCTGCATCCCAGCTGGGTAGGCGAGGGACTCAGAGTACCTGCGTGTGGATTGTGTGGGTGGGGAAGTGGGTAGGATCTGGGGGGAACTAGGGAGGGGAGACTGTGGTCAGAATGTACTGTGTGAAAATGACTACTTTCAATTAAAAAAAAAAGAGGATCATAATTACATGAAAGGGCCTAAGGTCATCACAAGAATCCTTTAGATGTTGAAGAGGGAACAGGAAGAGTCAGCGCTAGAGTGATTCAATTGGAGATTTTTTTTCTCATTGTCTTAGTTTATTTTGTATTATATTAATTTCTTTTTGTTTCTGTGAAACTCTTGACAAAGGCAATTGAAGGGAAAACAGTTTGTTCTGGTTTATGGTTCAGGGATACAGTGCATCACAGGGAGTTTGGATACAGGCAGAAACTCCTGCGGCTGCACGTGTGTTCACAACCACAATGGACAGCATAACAAATGCACACACGCTGACTACTGTGATTTCTCTGCCATGCTGGACTGTGACCTGAAACTGTGAGCCAAATATACTTCTCTCTTAAGTCACTTTTGTCAGAGTATTTTAGCACAACCAACAGGAAATGTCATTAATATAGACATCAGTTCTGACGGTGAAGATGTTGCTGTGATAAACCTGACTGTAGGGTTCATGGGCCTTTGAAAATAGTTTGTGGTTGAAATGTAAAAGAATTTGGTATTTTGTATTAGGAAAACCCTTGAAAGCTAGAATTTGATCAGAACAGGCATTCTTGTGATACTTTCAAGATGGGCATGCTAAGAGAAATACAATCAAGACTTCATGTATAAGTTTCCAGAGACAAATAAGGACTCTATCAAGAATTGTGTTGAGGGCCATTCATATGCTATTTTGTCCAAGAATATGACTGTCATCTGTACATGTGCTGAGAACCCAAGGGGTGGTGAGTTGAGAAGTAATGAGCTAATTTGTTCACCAGAGACGAATCTCACAACAGGAGAACATTTAGGCTAGTGTTGAGAAAACAGCTGGGATTACTAAACAGGTCAGCACCACTGAGATAAAGACTCCATTCTGCAGTGGGACAACAGGCAAGGTGTCCTGAAGGATGAACAACACTTTCCAGAGGTTCCATCTTGTGAAGATCTAAATTTATTTAAAAGGAGAAAGTCTGAGGGGAAGGGATTCCTTGCTGCTGAGAAGGAAGTTCCTCAGATGATGGTCCAAAGGGGCCAAGTTATATCTTGAGTTGGAAGAAGAACTTAGAATCCTTGTCCATTTATTTTCTTCTTAGTTTAAAGGCATAGGCAATGGAATATTGAGAGATCTAGGGAAAGCAGCTGAAAGCAAGCCATGTGTGATAATGTCAGAGTCCTTACAGAGTGACCCTGAGAAGCTATTGTGTGAATCTATGAAGAAGAACCCTCTGTTTCAGTGGAGACCCTAGGGCTCTGGAGATACCAGGACTGTGGGCTAGTGCCAAAGAGTTGTAGCATGAACTGGTGCCATCCCAGAAGACATCTCTGTGAGCTGCAGGGACAGGAATGTGCAAGACCTTTAGAAACCAGTTGATTTCATTATAAGCACCAGATCCAACATTTGGTGGTTTCCCTTCTGGATTTTGTTTTGTTTTGGTGTAATTATTTCTTTCCAAGTCTTCCATTTTGGAAAAAGAATGTTAACGCTGAGCCATTGTGTTCTGGAAGAAGATAACAGTTAAGAGATTTAAGACCTTTAAAGTATTACAATTGTTAAAGACTATGGGGACTTTTAAAAATTGGAATGTATTTTTATTATGAGACAAATATGAAACATTGGAGACAAGGGGTGAAAGGTTATATCTTAAAAGTGATGCTATGGGCATCAGGTTGACAAGGGTCCAGTTGTAACAGCGTTAGTGATCAGCATGACCCAGCCTAGAATCCTCTGAGCGACTGTCTTGATTAAGTCAGTTGATTTGAAAAGACCTCCCCACTGTGGGTGGGACCTGCTGCAGCCTTTTTTTTTTTTTTTTTTTTTTTTTTTTTTTTTTTTTTTTTTTTTTAAGGCTTCCAAATCATGACAGGGAGACTTCTTATTTGTTATGAATGCTTGGCCTTATCTTAGCTCTTAGATCTTGCTAGTTCTCATAATTTAAATTATCTTGTTTCTTTTTATGTTTTGTCTGGGGTCTTTTTTTTTTTTAACCTTTCTTTCTTTTGTTCTTTCCTTCTTTCCTTCCTTTTTATTTTCGTCCTTCCTTTCTTCTTCCTTCCTTCCTTCTCTTCCCTTCCCCCTCTCTCCTCTTCTTTCTCCCCCATTTCTTCATGTCGTTCGGCCTTTCTTATGTCTCTTTCCCGTTCTCTCCACAGGTGGCTAGTGGCTGCCTGGCTTCTGGCCTGGGCATGGCCTTCTCTTTTCCCCCTCGTTTTGTTGATTCCTTCTTCTCTCTTCAACCTAGATCCCTCCTCCTACTTACTCTCTGTGCCCACCAGCCCTGCCTGTCCCTCTCCTGCATAGCTATTGGCTGATCAGCTTTTTATTAGACCAACCAGGTATCTTAGGCAGGCAAGGTGAAACAAATGCAACACATCTTTACCTAATTAAACAAATGCAGCAGAAACAAATGTAACATACTTATACACAAAAGTAATATTCTGGAGCATGAAAATGTAACACGTATTTACATGGCTAAACTAATATTTCACAACAGGGACTCTTCTCTAAAGTAGGGATACTGTCTAACACTAGAGAGAGCTAGCCACATATATGTACTCATTGTCATCTGCTGTCAGCAGCTCCAAGCTCCTGCCACAGTGGTTTCTCTGCAATGATGGCATGGGACCTGGAACTGTGAGCTAAATAAGCCCTTCCTTAAGCTCCCTTTATCAGAATATTTTATTGCAGAAATTGGAAAAGAAACCAAGACAATGACTCCACCTATAACCGCTGGCTTTGCAGGTAGAAGGGAGAAATGCAGGCAGCCTGTGGAAACTGGAAAAGGTAGATAATTAATTCTTATCTGTAGTCTCTGGGAAAGTACACAGCCTTACTCACACCTTGATGCTGGGCCAACAAGATTTGTATCAGATTTCTAACCCAGACAACTGTAAAACAATTTTTTTACGAAAGTATTTAAAGCTATTAATTTTAGACAGCAAGTTTTAATAAACTGCTTAATGAATGTATTTTGCACATGTATTATACAGATTACATGTATGTCTAGTCTCTATGGGACAGAGCCAGGTTATAGATGAAATCTGCCAAATTGTCTAAGTTGGTGATATTAATGATTTCAACTAAGAGATAGTTATGGGAGCAAAAGGAATGGACTCAGGCCAGAACTTGGAATTGTTTGATGCCTGGGTCTTGAACATACAAACTCCTTAGATTTCAGTGAATTTTTCTGGAGCTTTGGCCATATATAGCTTTGCTGAGGATAAAAGCAGTTTTAAGGGAACATTTGGGCAATGTGTCAGAGCAACCAGCTCGAGCAATTTCCAAACCACTCTCCTGAAGATGTGACAGTGAATGTGATTACCCACTGTGTTACAGCGATACAGAGCCTTGTCCCCATTCAGGCAAGAGTCTCAGGGCTCTGTCTCTGGGGCAGGAGCTAAGTACTCATGCTGCTCACAAAGTTGCTTCATAAGTCTTTGGCTTTAACGTGACAGTGACCATCTGTCCTACCCAATCCCCGAGGGGAACATTAAAGGAAGCAGCACATGGACATTCAGGCTAGAAGAAGCAGAGTGCCAAAGACTAAATGGAAAGACTTTTCCTGGGTTATCCTCACTGCACCCTGGGGTGGAACTCCGGCACAATGCCAAGTGGGCTCAGAGGCTACTAGAGTGGGCGGGGCGGGGGAGGTCATCTGTTTCTATAAAAACATGTCTATAGGATGTTTGGAGGGCTTTTGGAAGTTGGAATCAGCCTTGTTCTGAAAAACACTTGGTGGCTTTTCACATTGTTTCTGAAGCCTTTGTAGTACTCAGGGAGTTTTCTAGTAGCCGACCTGTCTCTGTCTGGAATTTACAGACGTCCTGTGAAATACGGTGGAGGTTTTACAACTCTGAGCCAGGTTTCTGCCTTTCCATGAAGAGTGGGCCTCAGCGTCTGCACATCATGGAGAATGAGAGGCTTGGCCTCCAGGACATTTTGGCGTTTTTCTGCCTCCTCCCTCCTGCTTCTGGCTCAAGACTGTACCCCTAGAGGCCTGGCTCTTAGCCAGTTATCAACTAAGCCTTGCTAAGGTGTTAGGTGGCAAAGGCTCAAGAATTATTAATCCTTGTAAGAGCTTTCCACATTCAACAAAGTTTTGTTATTAAATCAGAGAACATTAAAAAATCACCACCATAGCCTAAACCAACTTCTCTGTGTTCCCTATAAATCTTTATCTTTATAAATGAGTATAGCTCATGACCATGATATATACAAAAATTTGTTCACTAAGGACATTTTTACACCTTCTCACATTTAAAAATATTGCAGTTCCACCATTTTTACCAGTTTGAAAGTAACTTTTGTAACATCTGGCCATAATTTCCCTCCATAAATCTAGCAACTCTCCATATCTGCCACTTCCTGGGGACCGCAGTGTCACTTGGCCCCTGCCTCTAGGCATGCCTGGCCCTCTCCAGGTGAATGAGCAGCCTACATTCAGAATGAATCCATTTGGAGTCTATGACATCAAGGGCAAGACAAGGATTTCAGTTGGTGTCTTTTGGGAAAGTTGAACCTGTAAGATGGCAGTTTAGGAGGTGGGAGATGGCTTTTCCCTAATCCTGAGGGAGATAGAGCAAAGATACAGCTGAAGGAAATTGTGAAGCAGATGAGCAATGGTGACAGGATTTCCTGTAGGCCCATGCACATTTCTGCTCTCAATTTCCACAAGACACACTTGTATTGTTGTTGTTATTATTTTGCTTGTAAAAAGAATCCAATTTAATTACAGTAACAATGAAAATTTTGGTCACACTGAACATTTGCTTTGTGTCATGAATTTTTTTTTCTTCTCAACTTTAATCCCTTATATGCGATAAGCTAGTTTAGATGTTTGATAATTGTCCCAGGATAATTTGCTTCAGTGGTCTGGGGTTTGAATCCTGATCTGTCTGATGCTACAGTCTCTGGTTTTAACTATTCCCTAATGTATCCCCCCCAAGGTAAGTGCGTTGCCATAGAAGCAAAATGAGAAGAAGGAAGAATCATCATGCTTTCCAAGAGTGTGTATTAAACATCAACACTGTTAGAGAGGAAATGTCTGAGATGAAGCTTGTCTGGTCAGTGTTCTGTGGCCACCTTCCTTGTGTCCTGACTTTTAATTGGTTATGACTCCTCTAATAGCAAGGAAAGCCTGTGCGGAGTCTGGTTCTGGTCCATGTGTGAGTGATACATGTGTGGTTGTGCCAGGGTGATTTTTTAGAGCATCTCCTCTGAGCATCAGCAGTGTGCTTGGGACCACCTTCCCTTGCCTTGAGACACTATATTCTTAAGCAGTTCAAATTCATGCCTGGCAGTCATGCACTGATTTACTGTCTCCAATTTCATTAGGCCTTTGTTCTGGGTTTATCCTCATCCTGGTTACACAGGACCAGTCAAACACCAGAGTTCTGCTTCCAAGATCCCAGTAGCATTTGAAGATTCTCCTTAATATTGTCACACATTCAATCAGAGCAGAGACTCACAAGGTTGTCTCTGAGCCAAAATGCCAGGGTAACTAGGTCTGAGGATTTAAGAAGAGCACTGGATTTTGGAAGCTGTGAGATTTTGTATGAATCCAAGTGAATTCTTGGTCATCAATTGTGATAAAACACTTATTAACGGCCATACTAGTTTGCAAGGCTGTTTTTCCTCTAGTCTCCCTTTTAGGATGTCATGATTTCAGGAATTTATAGGATTAGTTGCACACCCCTAAATGAGCTTAATGTCAGGCAGTCATTTGCCCCTGAAAAGACATGGGCTCATCATTTTCCTTAGCTATAGAGTGTGTCTCTTCAGCAACATCCATCACTGCTGAGAAAGGAGCCATGCTATGTGCAGATCAAAGGTGGCCAGTGAGAACCATGCATTGTAGAATTACTGCTTTCTCAAGATGGATACAGAAGAGCTACATTTCTGCTGGACCAGAAAAATGTCTCAGGGTGAAGAATAGCATTTCAGGAAACTCAGATAAAACTGGCCTCTGGGGATGGAAAACAAACAAACCACACAGGCAAATGATGGGAGAGAAATGCAGAGTCCTTAGAAGAAAGCTCTTTGTAAGGAAATGGTCACAATTTCCCTTTTACATAATTGTCATAAATGTGCAGCCAAATTAAACGTGTCATAGATAAAATTACCAACCCGAGTACCACCCGGCTGTCTCCTGTGAGCTGAGTTTATGGATGCAGTGTTCTCCAGCGAACATCGCAAATCCACATAATGTTCCCGAGTGCTAAATTTGGAGCTCTGATTTAGCTGACAGATGTTTAAAATCACATTGAATTGGACAACTCCCTGAGGAGGACAGGGCTGCAGATGTGAAAGAGAAGGAGTTAAGAGCTTTGGGAACAGCCTGGAAGTCTTCGTCTCTATCAGCCTTCGTTGATGGGGTGATGTGGGTGAAGGGTCATTTTTATACTGAGTTCATCAAACTTCAACCCCTGTTGAATTGATGCCAAAATGAATAAGGATGCTGTATATTAGACAAAGTGTAGAATGATGCAGTCTGCCTTAGGTAGGTACAAGGGGGCTGCAGGTTTTTTGAAAACAACCTTGGAGCCTGGTTTGCCCCTCTAGTATATCTTATGCTCAGAAATAAATATAATTTTGAAAATTTAAATTTCAGCATCAGTATTTAACTGTCAACCTCTTAGGCAAGGTTGAAATGGTGTTCACAATTCCCCACAAGTAAATCTCAGTCAGTTTCTCCTTCAGTTTTGGAAAACAACAAAATTAAAATTATCCTAGACTCTTCTCTCTCTATCTTTTTTTTTTTTTTTCCAAAAACACATATTTTAGGCCTGTTTTGAGACTCAGACTGAAATGGGTTTGTTTAAAAAAAAAAAAAAGTCTGTGTATTTGATGTGGGAGACTAGTGACCTTTGGTATTTTGTATAAAAAAAAAATGTTTGATGTCTAAAATTTCTCTATTGAGCTTGTATTGTTGCTGTTTTTTTTTTCTGTGATTTTTTTTCCATGCTCCATCATCTCCCACATTCAAAATAAGTTCTTTAATTACTCAATAGAACTCATCCCAATGGCAATGCCTCAGATGAATGCTACTCACATAATGATGTCAAAATTAACATGACCTGAGTCTAACAATGGACAAATAATTTAAAGACAGAGTCCAAGAGACACTGTCATTGTTGGAAGAATGGTAAGACCCATGGGAGAACTCTGCTGCATTTTTATCAGAGTAACATTGTACCCACTAAGACGTCACTCAGAATACAAATATCTAATAACATCACCCTCAAAGGAAGTTGGTGGGCAGCCTGTGAGGGTGGCAGGGTGGGTGTGACTCACACCTTTTCTTCATTAGGATGAGCTGGTATGATGTCAAATGGTGACAAGCTGGGAACACAGTACATTCAGCCAATGCCAGTGGATCTCTGGAGTATGTGCAGCCAAAGATACGCATTGGGGACAAATGTGAAGTAAACAAGGAAAGAAAAAGCATATTCTAAACACCCCAGAGGGAAGCTCACATGGTTGTGTGTGTGTGTGTGTTACAAATCATAAATGTCATACTTCTTGACTTACTGAAGCTAGTGCCTTTGACCCAATGATTCTATCTCTGATACTATCTTTCAAACCAAAGATCTCTATAATCTGTACAGAAAATTACACACTGATCTATGGTTTCACTGGAGTCTGAAAGAAAGAAGAAGGGGGAAAGATGATTAAACTCTAAAGTAAGCTGTATCGTTTGCTTTATCATAACAAATACGTATTCTTTCACCTGAAAAAAAAAAAAACTAGTAAAATAATGGCAGCACATATGATACTCACAAAAGTTTTTCTGTGGGCTAAAGAGTCAGCAGAACTTATAACTCATTAGGCAAGACCTTTGACTTCCAGAGTACAGATATTCCTGGCTAATAAATCAAAGTATTTCTATGATAATAAAGTACAGCAATAGATATCAATAATATTTTGAGAAGACCAGAAGAGGTTTAGAATTCAAACTGTTATCATTTTTCTTGACAGGACACAAAGGGTAGTTTACTAGTGCTGCTAATGCTAAATCATGGTAATTCCTGCCATACAACCCTTCATGCATTTATATATATATATATATATATATTTCAACTGGTTGAAAGACCATCATTTACAATCAGATTCAATCCATTACTCCCTTGTTCTGCTATCTTTGGTTCAGTTACTTGGCTTTTTTGAGCCTCAGTTTCCATGGCTATATGGAGAAAGTATAGTGTCACTTCCTTCTGATTCCACTGTGGGAAGTACATGAGGTGCATATGAAACATACAGCCTTGGTAGCATTTGAATCTTCTACTGAGAAGATTTCCATATGAAATTCAAGCATGACTTGATGATCACAATTGTTTATTCTTACCTTTACCCAGAAGCAAACTGAGGTATTATGGAAAGTGACTCCGTAAGCTGCCAGGTGAGGGAAAGGCTTATTGGCAACAATCCTAGTCCTGTAAGCTGGCCAGTTGGCCACAATAGGACCTGTCTGATCATCCTATGGAGAGGTATTGTGACCTAGAGAATTTTAAGGATTACACCCGCTTTTCAGATGCCCAGATATTAAATAGGAAAGACAGGATCATTCGTTTACCAGAACCTAGGAGTTATGCTGCAGTGGCTGCAGAGGAAGAGCAAGGAGTCAGTGGTTTTCTTTTCTATTTGCTCATGCATATCTGAGTGTAATGTGTGTGTGTGTGTGTGTGTGTGTGTGTGTGTGTGAAGGTCAAAGGTTGATGTTAGGATTCTTCTTTGATCAAAGAACAATCTTTAAAGCTCTGCTCCTTGTGAGCCTAACTTTTGTTGTTTTCTTCTCAGTGTATGTTGGGTATTGAGACAGAGTTTCTCTGTGTAGCCCTGGCTGTCCTGGAACTTATTCTGTAGAAAAGGCTGGCCTGAAACTCATGGAGATCTGCCTTCCTCTGCCTGCCAAGTTCTGGGATTAAAGGTATATGCCACCACTATCCCATGAGCCAATTTTTTAAACCTTATCTATTATTCTACTAAATGGACATAGTGATACAAAAGCTGCCTTCTAAGTTTTTACCTTCAGGCCCATACATTAGGGCATCTTTCAACATGCCTCTTCCCAGAAGACCACTGGGTTTGTCCCAGAATTCCTTGACTGTTTGTCTTGAAGACTTTAGTCATTTTATATTTCTAAATATTCTATGTAGCAAATATTCACTCTCTGTTTGCCACAGGCATGTTTTGCATGTGTCCCATGGGCTGATATACCCCAAGATAGCTTTGAATGTGGCTCAACACAAATAATAAATATATTCAAAATATTACATGATCAAGCCTAATCTCTATTTCCTCTTCTCACAGGTTCAGACCTTATTGAGGTTCTTTAGGTAGGTACCTGGAGCTGAGTTTTGTGCAGGGTGAGAGACATGGTTCAGTTCAGCATTCTTCTATATGCACCTATCCAGTTGAACTGGAATCATTTGTTGAAGATGTTGTCTTTTCTCCAGCACATATTTGCATATATTTTTACTTAATTGTCAAAAATCAGGTGTTCAAAGGTGTGTGGATTTATGACAGGGTCTTCAATCTTGTTCAATTGATGAATAAATGGTTTTACGTCAATACCATACTGTTTTTATTACTCTTGCTCTATAGTTCAGTTTAAAGTTGGGAAAGGTGATACTCCCAGTACTTTCTCTCTCTCTCTCTCTCTCTCTCTCTCTCTCTCTCTCTCTCTCTCTCTCTCTCTTCCTCCCCCCCTTTGTGTTTCCAAATGAAGTTCAATTTTTTTTCAGTTTCTATGAAAAATTGTATTGGAATTTTGATGGAGATGTGAATCTGTAGATTGATCTTGGTAGGATGAGTATTTTCAATCTGAGGAATGTGATGATATATTGTATATTTAATAAAAATAGTCTGGAATATCAGAGGACAGAGCCATCCACAGAGCTAAGCCTTAAAAGTCAGGGAGTGGGGACTAACACCTTTAATCCCATCACTTAGGAGACAAAAGTCCATTTGGAGCTCTGTGAGTTCAAGGCCTAACAGCCAGGCAGTGGTAGCTCATACCTTTAATCCATTCTAGGTCTAGCAGAGTTGAACCAGGAAGTAAAATAGCTAGGTGGGGAAAGAAATGTAAGGCAGGAGAAGGAGAAGTTCATTCATTCTATCTGAGGACCCATGAAGACAGGATTTACTGTGTTCAGCCTGAGGAGTTTGCTGGGTGAAAATTGGCTGTGGTTTATTCCCTACCTCTCTGATATTCCAGATTATGTTTTATTAGATATATAATATATCACAATATATCCTTTTTCTGTCAAACATAAAATAGAAGATTATAACTAATATTAAAAATCTATATACAATAGGTACAATAACTATATACAATATATACAAATAATAATTACACCAGTAATGACCATTAACAATTGACAAACTCAAAGAAAATATTCCATTATTTATCCTATTTTGGTGAATCCATGGATTGAACCTAATCCACTTTCTATTTAATTTGTATTACCAACTGAAAATTAACTTTTTATGTCTCTCAAACTTATACACTTTATAGCTCTTCACTACAGAGGAATAATAATCCTTTTTATCAACAGTATTGGCAATAATCACAGTGCCACAATCAAAAGTGAACACATCGAGGCTAATGAAGTATGAGCCCCAGCCACCCCCAACTTACATGCATCTCTCCGAGGCCTTGATTTTGTCCTCATAATTTTCTATTTTATTACTAAATCTCATGACCTCCTTTTGTATCTCTGACTTTAGAAATTTCAGGCTCCACAAAATAGGGCCTGTCTTGAGTATACCAATTGAGAAATAAAGAATTATGGGGACATGTTTGAGACTATATAGACTTGAGCTAAGTCTCAGCTTTGTTATTTAATAACTTGATAGATTTAAGTACATCACATATACTTTCTTTGCCTTAGTGACCTCATCCATCTAAGCAGCCCATTGGTATAAAGCCCTTTTCACTCCCACAGTCAAGGATTAGACCCAGGTGTTCATACATGTTGTCTAAGTGCTTGATTACTAAGCCACATCCCAGCCTAGCAATACCTTCTCAACAGGGTTGCCCTAGAAATAAAATCAGATCACACAGAAAGACACATTGTATACTGTTTTTTGTAACTGAGTTATCTTTCCATTTTTAGTAAAGGGAGTGTCTGAGCTTGTTATAAGTGGTCTAGCAAGGGAATTAGTTAATCCTCCCCTTAGGGCAAGGAAGCTTTTTCTTTATGTCTCTAGAAGCAACAGGATGCAGCTTGAGGAAGATGGTTTGTGGGTAGAAAGCTGCTGCATTAAACAGACCTGGGATCAGTTGTGCATGAGCCATTTCCTTCCTCTAGGGGACGATATTTGCTACTGGGCTCTCACAGGGCCAAGCTGAGGCCATTTCCTGTTTGGTCTGTATTGGCTCTTTGTCCTTCCTTCTACCTCCCTGATGGAGGAGTCAGCTCCACCTCATTGTCTGAAGCCACTGCTTCAACTTCCATCCTTATCTCCGTACTCTTTCATGGATATTTTCCCTTTCACATCTGATTTGTCTTAGTGTCTGCTTTTCAGAAGACCCAAACTGATATACCAGACATTCTGTGTATAATGACTCACAAATATCTCAGGTCAGGGCCTGAAGCTTGGCAGATGTTTGAAGACATGTTGCTATACACTCAATAAACAGTATATCTGAGCTACTACAAAGAGTAGATAGACTGCAGCAGGAAAATTCTGCCAAAAAATACTTTAAAGTTACCAAAGGAGAGTACAAAGCTATAATTTGTACACAAGTTAATAGGAACATCAGACTTTTCTATTTTGAGTTTGGACACGATTAAAACATGGTTAATGGTGGACATCCTCAGAAAGGAGTCAGAGAGTAGAGGCAGAAGAGAGACTTTGGGCAAGTGGTTGGCAGAGAATGTGCTCCAGGGTCTTCTTAAGGAGCCATAGTTATAGGGGAACGGAGCCTCATAATTGCTTGTAGAGACGTGTTCCATTGACAAGGGCCACAAAAGAAACTGAATCACATACTCATGGTCTTAGAGGACCGTGAGGTAAGAGTTGCTAAGCAGCAGGAATGTTCTGTGACTGGTAAATGGTGGCCGGAAGTGCGTCAGGAGTCAAACTGTCTTCTATTATATATACTTTCCCTAGTCTTCTGAACTTGCCTTTCATACTTTTAGTAAAGAGACACTAATCACCACCTGCTACCAGTTCTGGGTTGAATTTTAGTATCAACAATCACACTTGAGGGCTTCTCATTGGTGCCACTCTTGACATTGTGAGTGAAATTGTCCTTTATTGTGCAAAACAGTCACATAATTTTCCGAGTGCCTAGCATCTTTGGCCTGTGTCCATACAATGCCAGGGGTGGGTGCTCCTTCCAGCCACTGTGATAAGAAGAAAGCTCGCATATGTCTCTAGATGCCCTCCCCACTGTCATACATGGAGCATCTGAGTGACTGAGTTAAAAAGAGAGTTAAAACCAACTAGACAGAGACATACTGTATAAGGGAGAGAGTTGGAGAGCACAGAGGTTGACTACATAACTCATATCTGTTAGGTATCTCTCTCACTAGAATGGAAGTCACAAACTGGATCAGGCTCACTTAATCCAAATAACAACTTACTGATTCATTCACCTAAAACTGCTCGGTCAGGACTCAGACTTCACATGATCACATCTCTTGTCCTTACTTCCCACTGCGGTGACTTTATTTTTGACCTTTCTTGGACTTTCAAGCAACTTCACA
Organism: Sigmodon hispidus; assembly: GCA_004025045.1. Lineage (NCBI taxonomy): Eukaryota > Metazoa > Chordata > Mammalia > Rodentia > Cricetidae > Sigmodon > Sigmodon hispidus. Next base: position 255,383 of record PVIH01000851.1, on the reverse strand, counting down.
CTTGCTCCATATGATGGCCAAGCTGTTGTATATACTACCCTCATGCCTCTTGTTGAAGTACAGTGGGAAGCTCTGGAAAAGTCTTAAGCTCAGATTCTGACAGCACATGTTTCTTTTATGAGTATTTTATTGATGAATCAGTTGTCATGGGCAACAATTCTGGAAGCACTGATTAGCTTCAGTCTAGAGCTTATGCTTCATCTACCTTTAACCACAGGAAATGGGGGTGATGGATGGAAGGGGGATGCAAACAAATCTCCGGGGAGAAAGGCAGTTAGTGTTAGAACAGTGAGCAAACATTTGCCATAGTAAGGGAGGTATTGGAGTTCATAATAAAAGATCATTGAAACATAGGTAGCTATAACCCTTTTGGGGGAGGATACAATACAAAATAAAATATTTATGAATCATTGGTCACTTTAAATAGTATTTGACAACCAGGAAATTGAATAAAATGCTTTCATGTGCAAGATCTGGCATTCACAGAGTACATAGGAACTGACATGTCAGAATCATGGGAACTTACTATAGGATTCCTTAGGATAGGTTGTCTATATGCAAACTGGAAATTGTATATGAAATTAATTTTATTAGTTCCTCTTTTCTAGTCTCACTTTTTTTCACTGCTTATTTGATGCATTGGCAGAAACTCAAAGTGTCAGTGACATCATTCAGATCATGCACACCCAGTGTCAAGCTGGATCCTGGCCTGTTTCATACCTAGAGAGAGTACATAACTTCCACATGGGGCTCTGGATTTAGAAGAGGTTTTGATCCATCATTTGGATGGCTGCCCTACAATGGGACAAGAACAGAAGCCATGAATGTCTGAGGGCCATATGTACCAGGTCATGGAGTTAGGATTCAGGACCTGGGAAGTACTTTCATTCATGGCTTACTGGTCTCTCAGAAATTGAAGTTGGAGTATTTACTTCAATCTCCTATATGTGATAAATCTATGATAGAAGATTTCCTTGAATAATGATTTTTTTCTCTAAACAAAATTTAATGTCTGCTTACCTCACTCAAATCTTTTATATTTCCAAATAAGTCCTAAGAAGTGTAGATGTTTTTAAAAAATAATTTGCAAACATATATCTTCAAATTTTTTTAGGCTGTTTAGGGATATAGTACCTGTATGAGAGGAGAAAGGACAAAAGATGGTTGTGTTGAAATTTATCCAATTTAAATGACTACCACACGTATGGGAAAGCTGAAATGTCCACAAGTTTTGAAGGCCCCTCCTCCCCAGCTTCCCAGAAGCAATGGATGGGGAAGAGGGGGAGACTCAAACCATCCCAGCAGCAGAGATTTCTCATAGTCCTGTGGAAACCTCCAGGGTTGCAGTTCCCATGAGTCATCAGGGGTGGTGGGGTGGGCCCTTCAGTGATGCAGGTGCTTTTGCACTATCCCCATCTCTGTAAGGAGCCCTCTTACCCCATGCTCCAGTTAAAAACACCAATGAAATCTCTGTAGTTCACCAGGGTGGACTTTGGTCCAATGGTTAGTTTAGTCTGCTTTAAATTCTTTCGTGTGTGTGTGTGTGTGTGTGTGTGTGTGTGTGTGTGAATAACAATCTGTTGGAATCAGTCTCTCTTTTTACCATGTGGCTCCCAGGGCTGGAAATCAGGTCATGGGATGTGGCAGCAAGTGTTCTTACCAATGAGCTAGCTACCTTGCAGGCCTGGTTTCTGACTGTTGTGACACTGTTCTATGAAAGAAATTCACTCTCCCCTCTATGAGCAGTTGAATCTGCATCTCCTCAGCAGTTCTCAGGAAACTCAGCTCAAGGATGCCACAGCCTTTTCTGAGTTGACCCCTTAGCTAGAGGAAGAAGCCTGTTCATTTCCAGCTCATTCAATGCTTGTTGGAGGGAAAGCACATTTTCCAAATGCTGATATCTCTATAGTGCAGAGGAAATACAAATCCTAACTACCAAGTGAATGGAAAGTATTTTTCTGGATATTTAGAAGGTGTTTTCTCATTTAAAAATACAATGCACAAATCCCTGCTTTGGGTGACAGAACAAGACATTTCTTCTCTCTGTCCCCTGCAGAACCAAATTGTGCCTGAGGTGGTTTCTGTGCTTTTAATGAATATGGCTCATTGGGGGCTAGTGGTCGGTGTGACATGTTGAGATCTAACAAAGACTGATTTGGGAGGAGTCACCATGGGGTCATGTGGGGTCACTATAAAGTTGTGGGGGGTCACTGAGAGGTCCTGGGGATCACCATAAGTCTGTGGTAACAATCATTTCCTCTCCTATTTATCTTTCACATGTGGTATATAGCAGCCTGTCTTCAGTGAAGCTCATCTTCACCACAACTGCACAGAATTAAGCATTTGTGTAATTTGGCTTGAAGTGGACTAAGCTTGGCTTCCAGTGCTGTGAAGACATCTGAGTCCAGCTTTGTTCTCTTGTGAGCAGTTTCCTGTGTGGGGTTCACAGGTGGTACACACAAGACTTGAGTCAGGGATGGAACCACTTTAGTAAGGACAGTTTTTAGTTTGAGTAACTCCATTTTTAGTTCCCCTGAGGTACTCTTTTTGCAGTGCAGCTGAGATAAATGCTGAGTGTCTTTTGCCTGGAGAGTCCCTCTCTATGGATCCAGCTATGACTCACCTGCAATTGCCCTCAAAGACTCAGGGGAGCATTGATGCTGAACCAGCCTTTGGATTTCTCTTCTTGGTGACAGAAAACTTCTGTGCTAGCATTCAAGTAAACCACAGGAACATGTCTGCGCTGTTCAGCTCAGCAGGATTTGGGGTTCCCCAAGTGTCTAGGAGGATTCAGTTCGTCTCATGTGGGTTTATTCACCCTATCCTATTTCGTTTTGATGTACAACTGGAATATCTCATCTGAGTCACAGATGAGTTATATTGTGGTTTTTATCAGACATGAAGAGCCTGAATCACATAGCCGGCATTTGGGCCTGAAAAGAAGGTTGTGTTATGCCCCAAGTACCTGTTTCTGCATCTCAGAAGCTGAGCACAGTGGCACATGCCTATAATCCTAATACTCTGAAGACTGAGGCTGGACCAGGAGTTCAAGATCTGAGTTGGCTGGCTTCACATTAGCCTGGGATATAGGAGTATCTGTCTTAAAAATCTCAACTCCAAAGTAAAACACCCCACAAACCAAAATAAGTAAAAAGTGTTTCTTAGCAAATGAAGCTCTTTGGTCTTAGGAGTTCCTGGTTGCTATTGTCTTAGGGTTTCTATGACTGTGAAGAGACACCATGATCTTGGCAACTCTTATAAAGGAAAACATTTAGTTGAGGGGAGGCTTACAGTTCAGAGGGTCAGTCCATTATCATCATGGCATGCAGACAGACAAGGTGCTGGCTACATCTTGATCAGAAGGCAACAGGAAATGAACTGACTATCACGCCAAGGAGGAAAAAAAAAAGAACTTGAGCAAAAGGGACCTGAAAGCCCATCCTGCAGTGACACACTTCCTCCAACAAGGTCACACCTATTTCAACAAGGCCACACCTTGTAGTGGGATTATGTATGTATGTTGCTACTGTTTCCTGTCATTGTAAATATTTGTCCTGCCTGTGGGTTTAATAAAAACTGATTGGCCAAAAGGTAGACAGGAAGTGTGGGTGGGGCTACCAGGCTAAGAAAACTTGGGAACATCTCAGAGCAGAGACAGACGCCACAGAGCCAGGAGCCAGAGAGACAACGCAGATGCCAGGAGACAGAGAGAAAAAAAAGTTAAAATACTGCTCTGAGAAAAGCTACTAAGCCACATGGCTAATCAAAATAACTCGAGTTCAGATTAAAGAGCTAGCAAGTTATATGCCTGGGCCCTAGGCCTATCAGCAAAAAATTAACGTAAATATCTGTGTGTTTTTGTGGGACTGTGAGTCCAAACCTTAAGGGTTGGCCGGCTGGTCTGGGCCAGAAGCATCATACAACAACACCTCCTAATAATGCCACTCCCTTTAGGAGTATAGGGGCCAATTACATTCAAACTATCATATTCTAGTCCTTGCCTCTATAAGCTTGTATCAGTATCATAATGCAAAATGCATTTATTCCAACATCAAAAGTCTCCATAGTCTGTCCCAGTTCCAACAATGTTTTAAAGTCCAAAGTTCAAAGTCTTTTCTGAGAGTCATGCAATCTCTTAACTGTAATTACTTATAAAAATCAAAATTAAAAGGCAGATTACATACTTCCAAAATACAATGGCACAGGATAAACATTACCATCCCAAAATGCAGGTAAGAGAGCATAGTGAGGAAATACTGTGTTATGCCCAAAGCTGACCCCCCAGAGAGACCACCGGAGATAGAGATGTCCGGAATATCACAGCAAGGTTTATTGGCAGCACAAAACAAGCCAGGCAGGGAGCTTACTTCAAGCTTCTGTGGTAACAAAGCAAGAGGTAGCTTCTGTCCTTGGTCACAGCAGGTTTTTATAGGCAAAAACTACAACATAGTCGGTTGCTTAGGGACAGGATGCTGACGTGCTACTTACTGGCTTGTGCTCAGGGTCTTTCTGCCCCAGAGTATCTTTGGACCCCACCTGGATGGACCCCACCTGGACTCTACCTAGGGTGTCTAGTTTTTCCCAGAACTGGGCAAGCAAGAATCTATTCCTCTCCCAGAACTGGGCAGATGTCTTGGCTAATCTCCCAGAGCTGGGCAGGTAGAAAGCTATTCTTCTTTCAGAACTGGGCAGGCCCCCTGCTAGGTCTATTCTTTTAGGACATGCTCTTTTCCCAGGACTGGACTGGTCAGGCATGACTATTCTTCTCCCAGAACTGGGCAGTGCCCCCCCACCAGAAATGTGAAACTAAACTTTATTTTACATTTTTATAAAATAGAATGCAAAATGGGGTTTTTTGAGCTAAGTTTTCTCTCTTCATACTGGACCAAATCAAGGCTGAAACCAAACTGTGTCTCCATGACTGATGTTAAAATGTTCTTTAGATCACTAGTTCCATTCAGCTTTGTTAACTGCAATACAATTCTCTCCCTTGGGCTAATACCACTCCTTGTTAGCAGCAGTTATCCCATGACTCTGGCATCCCTAACATCTTAGGTTTTCTAAGGCAATTCAGGTTTCAACTTCAGCTACATAAAATGGCCTTTCTACTAGGCCACCATTCAAGGACACCCGGGACACATGCCTGGCCCCAGCAGATTTCCTTAGGCACAGAGGGAAATTCCACAACTTGTTTCTTTTATCTTTAATTCTAAAGCCAGAGCCATGTGGCTGAAACCGCCAAGTTCTGCTGCTTACTGGAGTTGAAACATGGCCCATTGTTCAGTTATATCTTCACCAGCTTTCTGTCCTTCACTGCCTAAGACTGGCTATTCTGAAACTGTATTTCTAGACAACGCTGGCCTCAAACTCAGAGATCCACCAGCCTCTGCCTTTCCAGTGCTGTGATTAAAGGTGTGCACAATCACACCCAGATACAAACTTTTTTAAAATTCTGTTTCACAAGATCTGGGTGGGATCTTACCCTGAGGTCACGATTTTCTTTATTCTGTTTCTTAAGTCTGTTTACCTCCTTGAACACAGAATTTAGCTCCATTCCACTTCCTGGTGCTCTTTTTTTTTTTTTTTCCTCAAAATTTATGTTTTGTAATTTACCCTGATCAGCCTTATCTTTTTCATTATAAACCTTCATTACAGTTACCATTAATAAGCACATGACAGAATCTATATACTAGGCTGTTTTGAGATTTCCTCTGCTAATGGAATTAATCAAAAACTCTTTACTTTAGCCTCAGGTCGACTGTTCAGACAAGGAAAAAAGGCAGCAGCCACATTCTTCACCAAAATATTACAAGAACAACCTGTAAGCCATATATATGTTGTGAGATATTTTATTACACTTTGTAAAGATATGTCACTATGATTGGGTTAAGGAAAAGCTAGATGAATGGCCAATAGCTGGGCAGGAGGATAGCAGGGACATCTGGACAGAGAGAGCCCTGGGAAGAGGAAAGGCAGAGTCACCAGCTAAATGAAAAGAAAGCAGTGTGGGGAAAGTGGGAATGAGGTAACTGAGCTATGTAAAAGAATGCAGATTTAAAAATATGGGTTAATTTAAGTTATAAGAACTAATTAGAAATGAGCCTGAGCTAAGGCCAAGCTTTCATGATCAATGAGAAGTCTCTGTGTGGTTATTTGGGAGCTGGCAGGTGGAATAGAAAAAGACTAGTTTTATATATATATGAATAGTTTTCTCCTCTGTAACCTCTTGAGCAAGGCCCTCACTGTTGTAAAAGGTTTCCCAGGCCCATTTGGGCCCGGAGGTTAGGACCTGGCCCATGGTGGTTTTTGTCCCCCAAAGAAATGAATCAGACACTTATATTAACTTCATACCATTTAGCTCATGTCTCAAGCACATTACTAGCTAGCTCTTTCATATTAATTCAACCCATTTCTTGTAATCTACTAATCTACCCACCACGGGCTGGGCCATGTGGCTCACCTGTATTTCTTACATGTCTCTTCTTCTCGGGGGTCAGATGGTGACTGGCTAGCTCCACCCTCCTTCTACCTGCCTGTCCTCTGATCCTCCACCCACTTCTATGATGCTCTGCATAGGCGAAACCAGTTACTTTATTTACATCATACAGAGAACATTTCCACCACAGTCCACAGTTCATCGGATCACACTCAACACTTTAGTATGGTCCAAATCACACTCAACACTTAAGTATGGTTCATTAAGCAGCACTCAAAGCATTCAACTGCTTTTCTAATCCAAGATCCATATTCCTTCCAAAAATAAAAAATAAAAAGAAGTGGTCAGGCTCATTACATCATTACAGCAATACTCTAGTCTTTGGTAACGCCTTCTGTCTTAGTTAGGGTTTCTATCACTGTGAAGAGATACCATGGCAACTATTATAAAGGAAAACATTCAGCTCAGGTGGAGTCTTACAGTTCAGAGGGCCAGTTCATTATCATCATGACTGGGAGCATAGTGATGTTCAGGTGTTGGCTACATCTTCATCAGAAGGCAATAGGAAGTAGACTGTCACACTGAAAGAAGCTTGAGCAATGAGATCTCAAATCCTGCCCCCATAGTGACACCCTTTCTTCAAGAAGGCCACACCTACTTCAATAAGGCCATACCTTCTAATAGTGTCAATCCCTTTGAGATATGGGGTCCAATTACATTGAAACTACCATAGTTAACCTCCTCCTGCTCGGGGACACTAGAACAGAGAGGACACTGAGTTCTGTAATGGCTTTCAAACAAAATAATGCAGCATATGCTGGAAACATGGGCCAGCTATGGAAAGTTCTGCTCCAAACTTATCCAAAGAGGAAATGGAGGAAGCGTTATAGCAGAGGACTTCATTGAGTCAAGTTCCAAAAAGCCTGCCCCTCCTAAGGTAACTCTTTATCTCAATATCTTCAAATCTTACTGTTTGAGCCAAGGGAAACCTGTTGTATGCAAGTTTGAAGAACTGAATTCATGATGCATTTTTATATACATATTTTCTAGCAACCCTTTTCTAGATGAACCTTAGTATTCTCTGGGATACAAGGCATGGGAACAAACTTTGTGAAATGATGGTTATTTATGTCCTGTGTCCTGTGCTGTGGAATAATTCTGTTTTACACTATAAGAATTTGTTAAACGAATTGGTTTAGTAAAACACTAATTGGCTAGTAGCCAGGCAAAAAATATAGGCAGGGCAATCAACTATGAATTCTGGGAAGAGAAAGGATGGCACTGAGTAGTCACCAGCCAGATAGATACAGAGGAAGCAAGATGAGAATGCCAAACTGAGAAAAGGTATCAAGCCATGTGGCTAAACATAGATAAGAACTATGAGTTGATTTAAGTGTGAGAGCTAGTTATAATAATCTCCTGGCTGACCATTTATAATTAATATAAGCCTTATGTGGTAATTTGGGAAGTAGCTGCTGGATATCTGGGAGTTTCTGGTGAGAATAAAAACTTCCACCAACATATGGCACCCAAATGTTCGGCAAGAATTTCCACATAAAGCCTGCAAAAGCTTTAAAGAGGATTCTAAACACACAAAAAGCGAGTCAACTCAGCTTCTTGGTAACTGTCTTTTCTTTGGTGGGCTCTGTTTGCTGGCAGTGATCAAAGGCATGGCTCCTTTAAGACTCTGTTTTCTTTTTCATATTGGCATCACAAAAGGCTCTTTTGGGAGGTCCTGCTACCAAACACTTAAATGGAGTTTATGAGTGGTGGATGGCAAGCTACTCAGTATCAGTGTAGACCCAGAAACTCCCCAGAGTTGGGGTGGTAAATGTGGCTCCTAACAATACCTCTCCCATGAAGTTAAGCTCTAATGGACCAAGGAGTTGGGCAGAGCCAGCTGCCAAAGCTGCCAATTTAGTCCTATTCAAATCCGATTTTCAGTTTAAATGTTCATGTGGTCAAAAAAATAGAGATATTTAATAAAGACAGATCCAAATGAAAAAAAAACCCTTTAAATAATTTACAGTCAGTTTAAAAATATACAGAGGCTTAGGAAAGTAATAAAAAGATATAGATAGTCATAAAAAGAAATACATAGTTTTAAAATAATAAAGTCCTTAAGAAGGGAATAAAATAATATTTAAAAAGCCACATAAAAATGGAGAGAGACTACATAGAGAGTCTGGATGCTATATGCTATTGCGTTGTCTTTGAATTATTTTACTGCTGAGGAAGGAGCAACAACTGATAAGAGACATTTGATTACAAATGTTTCTGGATTTATTCTGCCTATATGTTTTGAAAATGCCTTGACTTCAAAATTTAAGTCCAAAGATATGTTACTTTAGAGAAAAAGTCATACTTTTGCTTACACAGGAGATGAGAGGCTCTGAATTAATTCTGGGTTAAGAAAAATAATGTTTGATTAAGGAGGTTCTGTGAAAAATCTGTGATGAGAGTGAATGGACCAGGTGATCCAACATTTCAGAGCACCCCTATTGCAGTTTCTTCTGAGATATTCATCCAGAAGAGCTTCAGGGCTGCTGGCTGAGATGACCCAGCCTCATAGACTATTCCAGCCAAGATTTAATCATTATGCTAACTTTTCTCAGGGTCTTCCAAAGATTACTAGCTCCCCCAATTAGCAGGAAGTAGTCTAGAGAACTATGCCCATATTCTGAAGACTAGATTATGAATGTTTGTCATTGTTTGAGGGGTTGGTTACAAGTTGTAATGGGTAATGGTCAGTAAGAATGCAAAACAGAGGAGATTAGATTCAGGGATCTTATTCTGAAAAAAATGGAAATATAGAAATGATATGATAAAAGGATAGATTATTTCATCTATTTTAATAAAAAACAACTATTAATCTTATATAGTTCACATTGATGTGGATTTGGTTTATTAATACAAATATAAAATTTATTTTGTTATACCCCTTGTATATTTCTACTCATTTAGGATATTATGTCTATAAAGCTCATTTTAAAGTATAATATATAATTAAGAAATATAGATTAATATTCATTTATAATAGTAAACTTATAGTCATGTTAGTTATGTTTTCAAGGTAATACAAAAATTTATTTTAGATAGATAGGCAATCTTCTAACACTTCAAAGATCTATAGAATATGGTATTTAAAATGCTTTAAGAACTTAGACTTTTCTTAATTGTGAGACATTTCTGCTCCTGGAAGCACCAATTACTTCAAAGAGGATGATGGGAATAGAAGAAACTCCATATAACGTTTTTTCTTTATTGTAAAACTTAGCCATATGGGTGAAGACACTACCCTGCCTCAATTGCTGACAGTTACTATCCAAGTTGTACCAGCAGATACAAGAAAGGTAACTTCTGAACTTTGCCAAGACAAGATAAGATAGTACTTCAAAATTCCTGCTTCACAGGAAAGTCTGTTAGACATTCTAGGCCTGTAGGCTGGAGTTGGATGCCCTAACATTGCAGAGGAACTTTGAGTGACTCACCCAGGCTGCTTGAGGTCACTGTTACTAGGTAACATTTTACCCTTTTGAGGTCTTTGATGGAGTTGAAGGCTAAATAGTTGCAGTTTTCCTTAGTTATAATATAAAGAAAATTATTTATAAAACCTTAGACTCATCAAGATAAGATAGATAATTAAGCATTTTTCTCTAATTTTGCCAAATACAAATGGATTAGATAGTGTTACTATCATTCTTATTAACTGTTTTTGTTGTGTATATAGTCTTACTACAATAAAGTTAAAACCTTCATTTTTATTAGGCAAAAAGGGAGAAATGCTATGGAATAATATGCTTATACATCATAAAGATTTGTCACACAAATGGTTTAATAAAATGCTGATTGGCCAGTAGCCAGGCAGGAAGTATAGGCAGAGTGACCAAACTAAGAAGAGGAAGGGTAGAGTCAGGGAGTCATCAGTCAGATGTAGAGGAAGAAAGATAGGCATGCCATACTGAGAAAATGTACCAAGCCACATGATTAAACATAGATAAGAATTATGGGTTAATTTATGTATAAGAGCTAGTTAGTAATAAGCCTGAGCTATTAGCAGAGAATTTATAATTAATATAAGCCTATGTGTGGTATTTTGGGAAGTAGCTGGTTAGTATTTGGGAGTTTCTGGCAGGACAGAAACTTCTAACAACAGTCATGATCCTACATTTTCATTTTATTTTCTTCACTATTTTAATTAAAAATAAAGAAGTATTTTTGGCTCACTAAAAGCTGTTATAACAAAGCAAGTATAAGTCAAAGCCCATATTTGAAAAACAACAGTGCATAAGCTGTTCCTCAGGGACATTTACTAAATGTGTCTTCCACGATCTTTTTCCAGGTCCAATAATTTTAATTGTATGTTAACAACTGAAATGTAAACACATTGAAAGCCTTTACTATATTGAAACCTTTAATATATTGCCAGGGTTTAGAAGAGAGAGTCTAGCTCCTGTTGCAAGTATTTCTCTGTTCTGTCTGCCAGCTTCCAAATAACCACATGGAGACTTATTAATTATAAAAGCTCAGCCAGTAGCTCAGGCTAGTTCCTAACTAGCTCTTATAACTTAAATTAACCCATTTCTATTCATTTATGTGCTTCCACATGGCTCCTGGCTTTTACCTCTCCTCCTGTATGTATTTCATCCTGTCTGTGTTCAGCTGGTAACCATGCCTTCTTCTTAGCCTCCTCTGTGCCTAGAAATCCTGCCTAACTATTGGTTGTTTAGCTTTTTATTAAACCATTTAGTGTCATACATCCTCATAGTATATAAAAAGATCATTCCACAATAAGCTCCAAATAAACTATGGCCATTTTGTTCAATAGAAACCCAGGAAAAAGTGATTTTAAGTCAAGTAGCTTGCAAATTATAGTTGCTTTTAGCATATCTTTTAAATACATTTTTGTGGGGGTGTTATAATTTTGAAATTATAGACAAAATAAGAAAGGGCAAATGTTTCCAGAAATTCTAGTGGTCCCCCTGTGTTACCAGAGAAATTGGGGTCCCTTTTCTAGATTGCTAGTCTCGTTGATAAAAGGTTTAAAAACAGATTCAGAAGAAGGCTCAGGAACAGGTTTGTTAAAAGTCAGAAAGAAACCTATGGAAGCGGCAAGCTGTAAACCCTGACAGTTGCTAGGAGCGTAGGAGAAGGGAAGAGAAGGGAAACCATGACTTTCAAGTTAGGTCAGCATGTTCAACAGTGGAAGTCAGCAAGCAGCTACACAGTAGCAAACAGCACTAGCATCAGAGAAGGATCCAGAAAAGCTCACCCTGCAAGAGAAAGCATATTCAGGTTTGCAACCAAGAGACAGAAAAGGCGAAGACAGGCTCTTCTGAGCTGGGGCTGAAAATGACCATGCTGAAGGATGTTGCATGACAGCAGCTTGTAAGTGACCTGCTGAGGGTGGAGTTTCTGAGAGAGGAAACAATATCCTGTTAAGGAGATAATCACTGCCCTCCTTCCTTTAGGATGGCTTTAGGTGAATCAGCCTGCCTGAGGGGTGGTCTTTTGGCTAGGTGATTGACAGGCCTACTTGAATGACCTCTTAAGGGAGGAGACAGTCCAATGTAATGTTCTAACTTTGGGAGAGATCAGAACTCCATGTTTCCACCCAGGGCCAGAGATGGATTCGGATTAGTGAGACGTCCATCTGGCTTTTAAGGCTCCTTTAACACAGATATCTCTGTTTATCTTTTATCCAAGTTTCTAGTTTAGTCACTTTTATGTTTTTATGTCCCACTCAATCTATCCATTTTTTAAATCTTTCTATATGTCTAATTGTTTTACTTCTGAACATTAGAAAGTTACCTTTGGTCAAAATTTAACTTTCTCATTTCAACTTTGTGGTATTTTAAAGAAAAGTGTACTTTTTCATTCTGGCTACAGTGTGAAGCTCTGTAGACCAGACCTACAAGCCCTAGTTAGTAAATGGTGGGTAGACCTATCCCCCAGTGATTCTATTTGCTCCTTTAGCCAAGATCCCTTGGCATTTGTATTGCTGACCTTGGCATTGTAACACAGCCAGATCATCTCCAGACCTTTCCATATCAATATCATCTGAAGTCTTCCTACTTTAAAAGACTGACCAAAGGATTCTCACCTGCAGAAACTTTGCCTCAGGTTTCTAGATTCAATGGAGGGACTTGAGAGCAAACATGAACCCCTAGCTTTGTCTGTGGAGATTCTGCACAGGCAACTGGGCTTCATACCTCAGGAACCTTTACTCTGTCTTCTCTCAATGCTGTGGCCCAGCCAGGAAGGTAAGCACAGTTGCAGTGGCCTTTCCTCACTGGCTGGTGATCTCATATTCACATTTGAAAAGTTCGCCTGAAATTTCTTTCTTGTCTATGGCCTCCTTGAATGCCCTTGATCTAACCAAAATCCGATAGTAGCTTAAAAAAAAAACCAAAACAACAACAACAAAAAAAACCTTTCTACTGCTTCCAGTCTTCATACTGCCTTCCAGATCATTGTAATCATATATTACATGGACTTTATAGTTTTTTAAAAAAATATATTTCCATTGAAATAGAATTACACCACCTCCTATTTCTTCCTCCAACTTTTCCTTTGGGCCCCACTCTCTTATGTCTTAGAGAGAAGAGTATATAGTAATGTATTATGAGTTTCTCTTAATACCATAAGAAATAAACATATTTAAAGTGCATTTTAAAATGATTGCATTACATTTCATTATTTTGACCTACTAGGATTTATTTAGCTATTTTTATTGGTATACTTTAGGTCATTTCCATTTTTTTCTTTATTATGATTGGTTCTCAATTATATTGCAGATAAAGCTAATCTCTATTCTTACATTTTTGATGTTTTGTTTGTCAAGACAGGGTTTCTCTGTATGGTACTGGCTGTCCTAGAACTAGCTCTATAAACCAGGTTGGCCTTACACTCAGAGATCTACCTGCCTCTGCCTCCATAGTGCTGGGACTAAAGGCAGTTGCCAGCACTGGCCAGCGGTGCTTACTTTTAAAGCACAGCTTTATAAAGTGCTCAAGAAACTGGAGCTGCAAACACAAATAACACAATAAAAAATAGGGTTCAGAGCTAAAAAGGGAATTTCCAACAGAAGAATTACAAATGGCTAAAAGGTACTTGAAAAATTGTTCAACATCTTTAGCCATCAGAGAAAGCAAAACAAAATAACCTTGAGATACCAACCTCAGAACAGTCCTAAGGTAGGTACAGTTAGAATCCACATTTTATAAATAAAACAATAAGACATAGCAAGTTGGTGTAAGATCACACATCTAGGAAGTGGTGGACTCAAGCCACAGTGAATTAAGATTTTAAAAATGAAGACTAGGGAGAGTACATGTATCTGCATACTTAGGGGAACTGATTCCTTCCTAGCTTTTAGTGTTTCTAAAATTAAGAAGACAATCTTCAGCAGAATGAAAGTATAGAGTTCTCTGTATCTGATGAGGAAAAAAGATCATTTGTTACAGAGAAAGCTCTTATTTTGTATCATCTTTCCTGGTATTGGCCTTTCCTGGTTCCTTTCTGAGGCTGTGCCGACACTGGCCAGCTGGGCTGTCATCTTACAGACTCTGAAAGGAAAAGAGAAGGAAGCCTTAGCTCTCTCAGGTAGACAGACTATCATTGTGTCTTATGAAAGTTTTTTTTTAATTTAATTTTATTATTTAAAAAAATTATTTGTGTATGTATATCAATGTGTGGTTCTATGTATGTGAGTACAGTGCCTTCTGAGACCAGAAGATGGTGTTGGATGCCCTGGGGCTGGGGTTAGAGGGGGTTGTGAATCATTCAACTCTGGTCCTCTAGAGAAGTATGAGTTCTTAACTACTGAGCCACAGTCCGACAGTACACTTTTATGTTTCTGAATTCTACCATGGTTTTCTGGGGTGGTTTGTATGAGATGTCCCCCATAGTTTTTGGGCACTGAATAGCTGATACTCAGTGGTGCTGTTTGGATAGGTTTAGAAAGAGTGAATAAACTATGAGGTTTTGTCTTAGTTACTGTTCTATTGCTGTGAAGAGACACCTGACCAAAGCAAGTTATATGAGAAAGAATTTGATTGGGGCTTGCTTACAGTTTTAGAGGGTGAGTCCAGGGCTATCCTGGTGGAGAGCATGGTGGCAGGTAGGAGTTATGGTGTTGGAAAAAATAGCAGAGAGCTTACACTGCAAGATGTAAGCAAAGAGAGAATGAACCTGGGAGTGGTGTGCACTTTTAAAATCTCAAAGCCACCCCCAGTGACACACCTCCTAATCCTTCCAAAACAGTCCACTAACAGAGAATTAGACATTTAAATATAGGAGACGATGAGGTTCATCTCATCCAAACCACCACGGGTTTCAAAAACCACACACTAACCCTATCACTTTCTCTGCCTTCTGCTTGTAGGTCAAGATAGAAGCCCCCAGCTTCCATCACCAATCACCATGGTTCCACTCTGCCATCATGGATTCTAGAACAGTTGGCCCAAACAATCTCTTCTGTAGGTGGATCAACAGGTTTGATTACAACAGTACTAAAGTTATTAAAACATTTGCTGTTTGAGTGCAAACTCCTAAGCATGTGCTTTTCTGCCCCAGGTAAGTGGTGAGGAAATGAACATTACAGCCTTTCAGACATAGTAAGGGCCAGCTGGACTCCTCCTCCCCCTCCTCTGTCAGGCTTGCAGCATTGACTCAGTCTTCAGAAGTAAAGGCAGTGTAGTGAAATTCTGTAATAGCCTCAAGGTCACACAGTGAGGAACAAAATCCTTTCAATCATTAAAACATAGATTTTGCTCCAGGGGATGTTATAGGCTCATCTGAAAGGATTTTCCGTATAGCATAGGATCAAGGAAGAATGGATCCATGTGTGGGTCTGAGATAAATCTGATCACTTTGGCTTCCTATCTATCATGTGATTTTTTTTCCCACACTGCTGCCATTACTTATGCTACGAGGCTTCATTGCAGCTGATAACTGGCTTCAGAGATGTAGAAAGAAGAAATAGCTTTTCTGTATAAAGCATTCAGCTTCAAGTATTTCAGATAGCACCAGAAAACTGACTAATGGAATGCACCTTTGCCTTTGCCCTGAATCCTATCTCTGGATTTTGCTTTCCCCAGGCTGACTCTTAAGGTGGATTCCTATTGTATCACAAGCGTCTGCCACAGTAGAGTACTTTTGCACATACATGAGAGGAAAAGTAAACTAGGATAAAAACTACACATTTTTTTGAGGTCATTAGCACTGAGATCAATGAAAGCTACAGGCAGCTTTTAAAGTTTTGCATTGCATTTGGTTTATTTTGGCATTTGGAAATCAGAAACTAGAGTTTTTGGAAATCAGAAACTAGAGTTGTGGAATAATAAACATTAAATATTTAAAAATTTTAGAAATAAGAATAATAACAACCACCACAAAATCCTGACATACCAATCCCAGGAGGTGCAGATACTGTGGATCACAATGAGACTGGATTTACACATGGAAATAGTATCGAGAAGGAGCAGGAAAAACAGCAGGGAAGGCAGAAATGACAGAAAGCTGAAGAGAAGAGAATGAAGGAAAGGGGCAGATGGACAAAGAGAAACATGTACAGAAGGACGGATGGATCAGAGGTGACAGAAGGTCTGCTGGATGGAAATTCAGTATCAGGATGCAGCAGCTATTTCCACAGCAAGTGTCCCCACTACCCGCTCCCCAGAGAAGGCGATAAACCAGCCAATGGAAACTAGAGACATATAAATCACTTAGCCAGTACTTAAGGAGATTTTATTCCACATCAAACTCCTATACATATCACGCCAGGATTAGTGTTAGCTCTCCGAAATGACACAGCAGTAAGAAGACCACATGGTGTGGACTGAACCTTAATGACTGTCTCAGCCAGCTGTAATTATCATGTTCATCTGGAAACCAAGCGGTGCCAGTAATAGAAATGGGTCATGGGCAGAGTGGGTTTTTGTCCTGGCATGTCATTATATGACCTTGGTTGGCCGAGCTCTAGGTCTTGGTTTCTTTATTTGTTCAATGTGGACAGGAATTTTCTGTCCTGATTAGTTCACAGGAACATTGGGAAGATAAAACACAGAAGACATATACCCACATGCTTTCATAAGGATGAAATGCCAGAAGAATGTAAAGTTGACCTTGTTTCTCTCTACTTAACAAAGTGGTGGGCAGGTGGGGGTGGAGGGTGGGTATGATGGCATTGTGTGTAGAAGGCTTGGTGACTCAAAGAAATGTCTTTTTTCTCCTCAGTAATATCTGGTCTGGGATTATTACTGCTTTCCTGGTGATTTTAGGCATACCCTTCTCTTTCTGAAATGCCAAAGGTGCAAACACTATTCTACTTCTATAATTTGTCACCCTGACTGCCTGAGCAAGATGCACAGAGACAGTTCAGTAATTAAGCTTTTCAATGTGCATCATAAAATTTTATTCTGGCAAAGGCTATATTTATCAGTTTACACATATTAAATCACCCGACCACTCAAGTCGTTTCTCACTTGAATATGCTCCTTTCAAAACACAGCAGCTTTCTTTGGCTAGCTTGACTAATAAAAGTCCTTACTTGGAAACACACTGGTGATGTATGGTCTTGTGAAGTAGAATACACCCCAGCACTGTTTGAAGCATTGCTGACCTCCCATAGTCTCAGGTGGGTAACAGCAGACATCTTTGCAAGTCTTTTAAAGCATCCTTCTAGTAGCTACTAGGGCATGAATTTCCTTAGCTATTTCTTTTCTAAAGGGGAAGAGGCAAATGGAAATTCAAATGTAGTAGTGGTTTTCAGAATGATTGAAACAGCAAGGTGACAATGACTTAGGTATTGAGGAAGGTGGAGTCTGCTCACATTGTCAATATCTAACAAAATGTACAGGATGTATTAGGATAACATGCTTAGAATGAATAGCTATGGAACATTTTAGCAATGACTTGGAAGAGTGATTCTGTAACTAAGCCATTTCCTTCTTTACAAGGTTTCTATTTCCATGTAGGATCTAAGTATGCCATCATTCTTTCTTCCCAATGGCTTAGACATCTATCTGTTTAAAACAAAATAATAAAGACAACAGAATGACCTTTTAGGTACTTGAAAAAAAATAAAGATGTTGACCAGTATCATACTGTAAATCACTTTTCATTATTTTATGTCAGAAACTACATTTTACTTTTCCTTTTTATGCTTGCAAAGGAAGTGAAAGTAGTCAAATGCAGGTGTTTTAGTTTTGCCCATTTGTTGCTAGGTCACAAGCTATCCCCACACACTGGGGCATGAGGTCCTCAGTTGTTGAAAAACCAGAAACCTCTGCCAATGCTTGTGTAGGTATGTATGTGGTGAGAACAAGCAGGTGAGTGTAATTTAAACATTACCAAGGGACAACTCTTTGGACAAATGTTTCCTAGTTTAGGAATCTGAAACAATCATTTCTTGGCTTCCAAAAATGACAAAACAGGGCTGGAGATGTATCCTAGTGGGTGGAACATTTGTCTAACACACAAAGCCTTGGGCTCTCTATTCAGGGCATGGTGACTGTGGTGGTTTGAATGAGAACAACTCATATATTTGAGTATTTGGTTCCTAGTTGATGGAACTATTTGGCAGGATTGGGAGGTGTGGCTTTGTTGGAGGAGGGGTGCCACTAGGGGAAGGTTTTGAGGTTTCGAAAGCCCATGTCATTTCTAATTATCTCTCTCTACCTCATGGTTATGTCTCAGGATGAAAGTTCTTAGCTACTTCTCCATTGCTGTTTCTGCCTGCCTGCTGCCAAGCTCCCTACCATGAAGGTCATCAACCCATCCTCTGAAACTGTAAGCCTCAATACTTTTTTCAAGTTGTCTTGGTCAGGACATTTTGTTACAGCAACTGAAAAGTAACCAAGACAGTAGTATGCACACCTGTCATCCCAGCAATCAGGAGGTAGAGATAGGGAGATAATGCACGAATTCTAGTTGGTAGATAATGAAAACCAAGAGCCGGATATTGGGAAAAAGCTAGAATATCAGAGAGAGAGAGAGAGAGAGAGAGAGAGAGAGAGAGAGAGAGAGAGAGAGAGAGAGAGAGAGAGAGAGAAACAAACCACAGCCACTTCTCATCTAGTCAACTCCTCAGGCCTGTCTCCTTGAATCCTCAGACGCCCACTTCTCTCTCCTCAGCCCACTGAGGAAGTAGAGGAAGTATCTGGGAAAGCTGAAAAACCTCATCTCTTCCTCCACACAACTATCTTAACTTCCTCTTTCCACATCCTAAAGCTAAAGGTGTAGGTCACGACTCCCTGACCTTCACAGCTTGGCTCTGGTTGACTCTCTAATATGCTAGACTAATTTTATTAAATATATATCACCACAGGGGGATTATAAATTTAAGACCATCATTGCTTAATAGCAAATTTGAGGACAGCCTTAAATCTGTTTCTTTTTCAATTACTTAAAAATTAAAATATGATTACATCCTGTCCCCTTCCCTTTTTTCCTCTACCTTCTCCCATGTCATCCACTCTTCACTCTCAAATTCATGGCCTCTTCTTCTTTAATTATTATTGTTATACACACACACACACACACATCTAAATAAAATTTTCTGAGTCTGTTTGGTCTTGCTCTATGCATCTGACTTCGGAGCTGGCCACTTGGGACTTGATAACCAAGAAGGAGGCTTTTGTTTAGGAAAGACTATTTTTTTTCTCTCCCAGCATTCTTAGCTGCCTGTAGTTCTTTGTTTATGGGTGGGGCCCCATGAAGTTTCCCCTTCCCACCTGTTAGTGTCCATTGGTTTCCTTCTTCAAGTCTTGTTTAGGCAGCCATACTGTCGAGGTACCCTCAGTGCAGCTTCCCTGTCATTTCTAGGAGACAAAATTTTATGGCAGATTTCCTGGTCCTCTGGCTCTGAACAATCTTTTTGCCCATTCTTCCAACATGTTCTCTGAGCTTTAGGTACAGTAGTTGTACTGTAGATGTACCCACGGGGGTCAGACACCTCGTGATCTTTGCCTTCTGACCAGTTGTGTTTTTTCTATAATGGTTTCTATCTGCTACAAAGAAAAACTTCTTTGATGAGCAGTGAATATAGTTTAGATGAAGTTCTGATAATTAGGCTGATAAATTACCATAGATTAATGAAAACTTACCACTAGGCATGAGAAATCCCCTTTTCAGTTGTTGGCCAGGAGAATCCAATACCCAAACAATATATGCTATTGCTGTTGCCCTATGTTGCTTCCCAGAAATTGGAGGTAAGATCCTATTGTTGAAGACACTTTGGACCAAGGACACAGAGGAAAAGGCTGGATCTGACCTGAAAGCTTCCTGCTGTATTAAGTTTCTGGCCTGGCCTTTCTGGGCCTGGCCCTGAAGTTCTAACCTGCTGATCTACAGACCAGCAGTTTCACAGTTCCACAGTCCCACAGAATCACACAGACACTTATATTAATTACACTTTGCTTGCTGATTGACCTGGAGCCCAGGCATATAACTTGCTAACTCTTTACTTAAACTAAGCCATGATTCTTATCTTGTTCAGCCATGGGCTTGGTACCTTTTCAATGGAGGTACCAATTCAAACAGCAATGGAGAAGTAGCTAAGAATTTCTCCTATGCACATAGTTGTCCTGTGTATCTGCTGGCTTATCTGCTGGTTTCTCTGTGGTATCTCTGGTGCCTCTGCTCTGTTCTTCTTGTTTCCAGAGTTTTCTTAGTCTGGTAACCTCACCCACATTTCTTGTCTGCCTGTGGCCAATCAGCATTTTTATTAAACCAGTAGGCGGGACAATTATTTACAATGTAACAACATAATCCCATTACAGCCTCCTCCCTGAGACAAGTTGTCATAGTACTGGAAAGTTCTATGCAAGCTGTCTAACAAGAGACGGAAGGAACCAATAGTCCTACCCAGCTATGATACCTGTAACCACAACAGTGACCAACATGGGAAGATAACCTTAAAGCAATGATAGCATTCATATGTTGGTGGTAAGCAACAGCTGTAATTGGACGCAAAGTCTTCTCAACAAGATGAAAACCATGCGTAATACTAGAAACGCAGACAACTGTTACTCAGGGCTCTAAAGGTTATGGATCTTAAAGGAGAAGCCACTGCTACCACAAAAAAAAGGAAAATGCCTAATGCCTTCTAAACACTTACCCTTATACCCACAGAATCTTTTTCTTCCTCCCTCCCTTCCTCCCTCCCTCTTTCTTTCTCTCTTTCTTTTTCTTAAAGACAAACTGTTATTATTTTGCTTTTCAAATGAACAAATAGCTTTTTTTGAAACCCAAGGCTCAATTTTTCCCTAGCTAGCACTCATGGGACCAAATTCTGAAATGGGTGACATGCCAAACTGCTAAGTTAGAAAATACTGAGAGATTTAAAAATGCATCTATTTTCTGTTCAGTAGGATTTTTGTTGGACAACAGAAGATTCATTAGTTGTGGCACTGTCCAAGCCCTATAAGAGATGGCAGCACCCATGGAGGGGCTAGTGGGAGAGAGTCACAAACATCCTCTCACTTCTGTTTAATTATTATCTCACATATAAGACTGGAATTTGCTTTGAGGCTAAAAAGTATTGTGTAACTTGAGAAATGAAGATAATCTGTGTCATTTTCTGCCAACCTGTAGGGGTGCCTTTGTGGGTCAAGCTACTCTTGACTAGTCTGGTGACATATGTGACCTACTACTCAAAGCCTTAATATCTTAGAAAGCCAATGAGAAACAAAAATTACTTCACATCTTAGAGAAATTTTATATTTCAATAATTTGCAAAAATGTCAATTCAAGGGTATGTGTGAAGTTATAAAACAAGAGACTTGGTAATGATTTTTCTTTATTCAGAACTGAAGTTTTCAAAAGGATAATAAAGGTTTGGGCCAAGAATGGGAGCTTTGATTTAGCGTAATTCCGAGGATGGTCATGGAAAAATCAGAAAAGCAGGGAAGGAGTAAGTCTAAGAAATTATCATTTTGCTATGGGTAGTAGCTATCAACATTATAACATTGTTTTTATATTTCATTTGAAAAATGACAGTTAAGTGGAGACATTTTCCAAGTAATTTCTCTCCACAAAATGGAAAACAGAATAATTAATAACAGAGGTCTGTGAAAACAAGAGTCCCAAAGTCAGTGTAGAAAATAAGAACATAGGCACTAAATATGATTTTTTAAAGCTTCCATGACACTCAGGGCAGAGGCGATGCAGCCATCGAAGTTGGAGTGAGTAAATCCATCCCCTCCACACACCAGGGAAGGATTGCAGTGAAGAGTCATCTGGCCAGGACAGTTGACAGCTGAGTTTGTAACCTGAAAAAGGCAAAAGTGAAGAAGAAAAGATTGGAGTTGAGTTGACATTCAGTGTGCCACTGCACTGCTGGGGCAATGGACAGACAAGAAAAAAGACTATCCCAAAGGCCAAAATATTTTCATATATATTCCTAAATGCTTAAAATTTCAATCACCAAATAACTGGAAGTGCACTGAACTTCTAGATTTGTAGATACTATGCTCTGAATGTTTACCTACCCTCTTCGTATGTTATTGTTCTGTGCTAGATAATTTTATGTCAACTTGACACAAGGTAAAGTCATCTGAGAGGAAAGAACCTCTATTAAGAAAGGCAGGCCTCTAGGCCCTAGTGATTGATGGGGAAGGCCCAGCCCATTGTGGGTGGTACCTTCCCTTCCATGGGCTGATGGCGCTGGGTTCTATAAGAAACAGGCTGAGGAAGCAATGAGGAGCAAGCCACTAAGCAGCACTCCTCTATAACCTCTGCATCAGGTCTTCCTTCCAGGTCTAGCCCTGTTCCTGTCTTGATTTTCTTTGATGATGAAAGTGATATGGAAGTATAAGCCAAAGAAAGCCTTTTCCCTCAACTTGCTTTTTGGCTGTGGAGTTTCATCACTGCATTAGTAACTAACTAAGACAGTTCTTTTCTACAATGGTGATGGTTATTAGGAGAAAGAACCATTGGGTTGTAAAAGGCACTGTGTAAGATTAGTGTCCTTATAAAGACACAGGGGAACTTCTTGAAAACTTCTAACATGAGAGTACACAGCTAAAACTCACCAACTATGAAGAAAGCAGGTCCTCACCAGACACTGAACCTGCCACTGCCTTGTCCTTAGCTTTCCCAGGCTCCAGGCTAGGACCATGAGAAACATGCTTCTTTTGCACATATCCACTCAGTCTGTGATACTCTGTTAAGCAGGGTGAACAGACCAAGATATCCACCCTCTCTGCCCCTCCCTTTCTCATATGCTTTCTCTGCACTGTTCTCAGAGATATCATCTCAGCACTGGAGCACTTGACTTTTAAAATATCATACCCTGTCCTAGCCCAGAGAGTGACTTCCTTCTCCTATTTAAGGAGCACGTCTTATATGTCAGAAGGTGTTTCAGCATTTGTAAGCTGCATTGCATGGGTGAATGTACACATGCAATTAAATGCTACCAATCCATGTAGGAGACTGTGCTGAGTCTGATGGATGCATGGGTTTGGCAGTCAAGGTCATTCCAAGAAGAAGAAGAAGAAGAAGAAGAAGAAGAAGAAGAAGAAGAAGAAGAAGAAGAAGAAGAAGAAGAAGAAGTCTATTCTGTAGATGTTTAGGAAACTACAGAGCAGGTTGCTCCACACACCCCCCCATCTGTGTGTGTGTGTGTGTGTGTGTGTGTGTGTGTGTGTGAGAGAGAGAGAGAGAGAGAGAGAGAGAGAGAGAGAGAGAGAGAATGACTGTTGGGGTAGAGGGGAGCATAGATGAAGGGGCATGAGGGGGGACAGATAGAAGGCATACAGATTTTCAAACATTAAAAATATTATAACTAAGTAAAAACAGCTATTGAGTAATTGAGTATGTAGAATTTACTACTTAAAGGGAGGAGAATGAGCTAAAGGTAGAGACCGTTAAATTTTTTTTTATAACAAGGCCTATATACTCTTTGAAATGATACAGGCAGAGGTTATTTCCAGGAAAAGTGTTCATAGAATCAGGAGGGTGATGCTATTAAGTATTCACAGCCAAGAGAATAAGGGGGAGTTAAATTTAGTTATGTTGGACACTGAGATGGTTGGTTACTAAAGCATCCCAAACTCCATAGATTACAAGCACTGACAAGCTTAAGACAGTGGGAACTCAACCCACTTTCATGGAGCAGCTTTATCCCACAAAGCATTGCATGGAGGCTCTCTATGCAGTAGCTTCATGAAGGGCACTGCGGTAAGGTCTAAGATTTGCTGCTTCTGACATCATGGAAAGAATGAGAGCATATAACACACTGTTTAGTATGGAGATTTTGGATTCTAGAGTGAGGTAGCACAAATGTTTAGAATTGATTTTGGATGTGTGTTTCTGTGTGTTCAGGTGGTGTATGAATGTGTACATGTGGCTTTGTGTATGTGGAGGACAGAAGTTGACAGAAGAGGTCTTCCTCTATTTATCTCAACCTTTACTTTTGAGACAAGGTCCTTGAACTTTTGGAGTCACAGATTTGTCTAGGCTGGGTGGCCTATTTACCTATCCAACAAGTATTACAGGACTGTATGCTCTAGCTTCTTATGTTGGTACTGGTGATGTCAATTCAGGCTCTCCTGTTTGCACAGCAAGCATGCTTACTAACTAAGCCATTTCCCCTAGTCATCCTGTAGAATCTTTTAAAACAGTGGTTCTCAACCTTCTTAATGCTGCAACCCTCTAATACAGTTCCTCATGTTGTAGCGACCCTCTAATCACAAAATTATTCTGTTGCTACTTTATAAGTGTAATTTTGCTGTCATGAATAGTACTATAAGTATCTGATATTTAGGGTATCTGATATGCAGCCCCTGTGAAAGAATCAATAGATCTCCAAAGAAGTCATGACCCACAGTTTGAGAACCAGTGTTTTAAGAGCAAAAAAGCTTTGCAGAGATAACCTTGTTTTGTATGCTATGGTTTGCCTCCCCTGCTCCCCAGTATTAGAAATGTAGCCCACAGGCTCCAGCATGCGAGGCAAATCACAAAGTCCCCTCCCAGGCCTATTTTGCTTTAGCAAGAGATAAAGAACTTGAGACACCTGTGTTAAGCATATACAAACATCATGCTGATGACCTCATATTCACTCTCTTCTGAAGGCGACTTTACAGAAACATCTATACCACACAGATGATAATCCTGAAGCCTTAGATAAAGACCTTCGAGTAGTAAAGTAGAAAATACTAGGGACAGAGAAACAGAGACTTGGGTATTCAGCTAGAGTTCTCAATTTCTGCTTAGGAGGGATTTTTAACAGGTTGGATTATTTCATTTGTCAATGAAACTTGGGAAGAAAGGAAACTTCTAAGGTCTTAGCTATTCAGGTGGCAAGATTCATGATTTCAAAATGTTTCAAATCTGAAAGCAAGGGACTCTTAGGTTGCATGAAAACAGAGCATATGGTAAAGAGAACAATGGCAGGACCTACACCAGCCTGAACAAGGGTGGGAGGCCGTCTGTTATGATGGCTCCCATTATGAGAAAGACTAGAGAGTTTTAATTTTATCCTGCAGGTGGATTTAAATCACTTAAAAAATCTTTGCCTTTTCTGTTTTGAA
This sequence comes from Sigmodon hispidus, assembly GCA_004025045.1. NCBI lineage: Eukaryota > Metazoa > Chordata > Mammalia > Rodentia > Cricetidae > Sigmodon > Sigmodon hispidus. The sequence goes on along the minus strand of PVIH01000851.1, from coordinate 230,411 downwards.
TTTATACATCTAATCCATCTAAGCATAAGGAGTATTCTATTAGTATTGCATTACACCTACAGTAGGCAAGAGTTCTTTCTGTACAGCCATGTCACATGTGTGAACCAGAAAAACCTGAATTTTCATAGGACTGCTTCAACCCTGACATGTACTTTAAATACAGCTATGGAGATGTGGTTCCTGGCTGTGGCTGGAAGCATAGCCCAGGGCTGTATTATTGTGAGATTGTGGTTTCGACAATGACAAGATCCCCTCTTGCAGGACTCTTTGCTTCACATGGCTGAAGGCACATGCCAAAACACACGCCATGCTTTCATATTTTCCTCCCTGGGTAATTGCAGAATGGGTGATTCTACCTTCAATGCGATGGGATTGATTTCATCCAAACTGCTGGCTGGCTAATTGGTGGCCCACTTTTTTAGCCATGTGATCTGACATCTGGCATTTACTATTGAGCAAATTAAATTATATGGCACTGACGAATTACCAGTTCACAACTGAGCAGAAAATTTCCCCTAAAGCTCCCTTCTGTTACTGTTTGTAAGTTTAAGAGTGCCTAGGATTTTTAGGGAGATGCCAACTGGAAGGCACTAAAACTACTAAGACTGGGAACTTCATGTGTGTCTATTCCTCATATACTCTCTATGTAGACTAAGACCAATGAGTTATTACTCTCCCTCACGTGAATTTACAAGCTGTATAAAGCTAAGTAATTACTTTAAATGATTTGTTTTAAAACTTTTACATAGAGTATTGGGTTTTGACAACTTGATACAACCTAGACATTCCTGGGGAGAAGGAATCTTAACTGAGCAAATGTTCCCATAAGAGTGGCCTGTACAGAAGTCTATGGCATATTTTCTTACTAAGTGATCAATGTGGGAAAGCCCAGCACAGTTGCATGGTACCATCCCTGGGGAGGTGGTCCTAGGATCTAAGAAGTCAGGCTGAGCAAGCTAAAACACAGTGATCCTCTATGGCTCTGTTTCAGTTTCCTCCCTGCTTGAGCTCCTGCCCTGGCAGCCCTCAGCTATGGACTGTTACCTGCAAGTGGAAAATGAAATAGTCATGGTGTTTTACCACATCAATAAACATTCTAAGACAGAGAGACATACGCATGCACGCACACACATTATTTTAATCATAACTATAAATATATCTTTTGCAAACATAAAGTTAATAAAGAAATATACTGTTTTTCTTGAGATTCATTCATATTCAAGATTTGATGTCACTGATGACACAGAGATGCTGACCTCTGACATCCATGTTCTTCCCCACACCATCCATCCTCTCTCAGTACTGTCTAGAATATGGGTGATATAGTTTTCTTTATAAGAGTGCATTATTGAGTTCTATTGGGGTTTTCCTTTGAGTCACTGATATCTCATCTGCAAATTCAGATCACACATTATAGAAAAAGAATTTAACTGGAGTTTCTTTTCAGTGGAACAAAAGTTTCCAGATGGTGGCCAGACTGCTTAAATAATTTGTGGCTCAGGCTGCCCACGTTAATGAGAAAATAACCAAGTTCACATGTATGAAACCCATATCTTGACTGCCTTCTTGATCCTTGATGGTATTTTATAATGGATGAAATAAGGCAAAAAATAAATAGATTAATAGAGGAGATATGGTGAAATACATAAGAAGTAGAAAAACCCAGGAATAATAGAATAATAAAGGAGTGTGTGGCAGGACCCTTGAGGCAGGGCTATAGCACCTCACTGTCTGGATTTGAATTCACCCAGCCATATTGATTCAAGATCTCCATGTTCTATCTAAATGAACAGCATTGTGCAGAACTGACAGGACTAGCTGCTAATCAAAGAATTGACTTCTTCATCTACAAAGGTAAATGCGCTGGATATGGAGCCTAGTCTGGTTTCTCCAACAGTGCCACAGTGTATCAGGGTGACATGTATAGGAACTCCTGACAGACATCACTAATCAATTGTAGTATTCCTTTCCACTGAGCCCAGAAGTGGCTGAAACACCTTTGCTTCAGTGTTCCAGGTAACCACTATCAGTTGATTGGAGCTGGCAGTAGTCAGGATCCTATACACCAACCATAAATCAGAAGACTAAAGAGCAAATATATATATGTATATATATATATATATATAAATAAAACATGAATCTTTGCTTTTATTTCTCTCTTTCTTTCCACAAGAACTAGGATAGCCTCATGCCCTGCCTTTCTCCAAACTAGAAACCTTTCAATACAAAGAAAAGGATTAGAGTAGAGTCACTTCCTCTATGTTAGAGCTCAATTCTAATTCTTTCTAGAATCTTCTAAAATCCTCTACAGACTACTGCTCTTCAATAGAATGCCATACCAGAGCTACAACTGTATTTGGAAAGAAAGCTTTGTCTGTAGATGCAGTTCTGGTGAACCACATATACAAAAATCAGAAAATGTGGGAAAAATAGACTTGGAAAGATGACCCAAATGACATTAGATGTTATCTCAGAGCCAGGAACTAACCAGAATCATATTACTATAACATTATGAGCAGCTTCACTGTTCAGCCTCCAAATAGTGATTTACTCTCTGCGCCAAGCCTAGCACTTGGTGCTTCTCTTTTGAGAGGCTGGTTTGGGAAGGTTGCTGCTTCTAAGAGAGATGATTTTGATATAAATTAAAAAATATGTAGGCTTTTTTTCATCAGTCCATCATTTTGGTGCAGAGGAAGTGTCTTTATGTTTCCATTTGTTGGTTTTCTATGGGTGATTAAAGTCTCAACATCGGGAGTACCACACTAGAGTTTATTAACAGGGAAGTAGGGATGCAGGAGAAGCAGAGAAAGAGAGATAATCTTGTGTGAGCACTTTCTTTAAGAGGGCAGGTGGGCCCATGTTTGCACGCACACCCAGGGATGTGGCAGCAGCTCTGCTCAGTCCTAGGAGAATGCCGGCCTTGGGAAAGCTTACACGATTATTTGTGCTTACAACTTTGTTGAAGAACTTGTTATGGCATAAATCCTTACAATTCTTGAGGTCATTGAAAAATTACTATCTGTACAGAAAGAAAGCATTTCTGAAGTCTTTTCAGTTTTTTCCATATAATACTTCTGCTGTGGGATTATGATCTTGTATCTTGTAAATATTTGCTGCTCCTATTTGTTTAATAAAAAACTGACTGGCCAGAAGGCAAATAGGAAGTATGGGTGGGGCTAATAGACTAAGAAAACTCTGGGAAGAGGAAGAAGAGACAGACGCCAGCAGACAGAGAGGAAAGAGGACCAGGATGATGCTCTGAGAAAAGGTATGAAGCCGCGTGGGTAAACAAGATAAGAGTTATGGGTTAGTTTAAGAGTATGAATTAGTAAATATTAAACCTTAACCACAGGCCAAACAGCTTGTAATTAATATAAGTCTCTGTGTGCTCATTTGGGACTGCTGGTTCAGAATTTGGAGCTAGGCCAGGCTGGAAACTTCCTACTAAGTTTTTCAAAGCTTTATTTTTCATTGTGAAAAGCATGTGTCAAGTATTTCAAAACATAAACAACATATCTGAAACCTGTATGGATCCCCCAATATGTTTTGATGGTAGTAGTCCTCATCTACAAGGGATGTATTTAATATACCCAGTAGACAGCCAGGAGACTACTGTATAACTATGAGTTCTCTTCCTCTCCTTATGGTTTGTTTCCCCACTTCTGTGTATAACTGAAGATAAAGATATATCAGAAACTAGCAATTCATATATTGAAAGTGGCATGCTGCTCTGAACAGCCTGACAAGCTCTCACGCACCCTCTCATCTGTCCAGAATATAAATCAGTTGTATCTGTACAATATGTACTACCTGCATCATGGTTGTGCCTCATAAACCTTTATTATAGTATGTGATTTTAGTTGCTTTATTTTGCTTTATTTACTAATAATCTTCTGTTGTGTCTAAGTTATAAAAAACACTAGTACATAGAGACTATGTATATATATATATATATATATATATATATGGAGATATGGAGAGAGAGAGAGAGAGAGAGAGAGAGAGAGAGGCTGGACTGTTCAAATTCAGGCATTCATTAGAGGTCTTGGCAAGAAGAATTCATGGATAAATGGAAAAATATAAAATGAGCTAATTCATATGAAAAAACAAGACAAGAGACTGAATAATTTTCAATAATAATAATAATCACATTCTTTTTTTTATTGTCCTATGTAACAGCTCTGACTATCCTGGAACTAACTCTGTAGACCAGGTTGGACTTGCTCTCACATAGATCTGCCTGCCTCTGATAAAACTTCTACAGCTACAGGCATCAGAGAGTAAAGTGTAGATGAGGTTTCTGGCCCAGCCTAGCACTGTGATCAAAACATGCCTGCTGCTTCTTAGCCCCCCAAAATGACCCAGACACTTATATTAATTATATGTTTCTCGATCTATGGTTAGGGCTTATTGCAAGCTGTCTCTTACTTCTTAACTCAGCTCATTTCCATTAATCTGTCTTGTCACATGGCCCGTATACCTATTTCTTACATCTTGCTTCTTGGGTAGCTGCCTCTGCTTGACTCCACCCCCTTCTCCTTTATATATACTTGGATTTCCCACCTGCCTCTAAGATGTCCTGCCATAGGCTCAATAAGAAAAGAGATCACTTTTTTCTGGGTAGCTGCTATTCAATGCCCATGCATTTTAAAATGCTTTCTTAAAATTTTTTATATGTTTATGTTTTTGTGTTATAACAAGAACAATATACATATACACACAGAGCATATATCTGTCTGTATCACTATATCACTAAGGGTAGTGTTAAAATTATCTGACAATCACATACTTAATAATATTATGGAAAAGTGACTCAGAACTGGAAAAATAATGACAAATTGGGATATTCATTGTACCTTTTGTCCATTTTAAAATCTATTTCTATGAATGAGTCACAACATCTGACTAGTGATTTCTAAGGATGCCAGTGCCACGTCATCTCATGGTGCAGAATTTAATATTCATAAAAAGCTTTATCTACACATGAATACTTTCCTGTGGAGAAGTTAAATTTTAATTGAGTCATCTGTGTTCTGTTTGTCACTTCATCTTTCCTCTGGCCTACTCATCTATTCGATACTTTATTATACTTAATGGGGATTTCATAAGCTATTTCTTTGTTGCACTTTAGGTAAAGTCTTACTGTATTACAGATGCTGGGCTGCAAAGCCTTGTCTCTAGTATGACGGAGAGCTGCTATAAAATTACTACTCGATACAATATGTCCTCAGTGTGGGAGAAAATGATGTGGTTTGGTCAACTCTCAGTGGGGCTGTTCACTTTATTGGTATTTGTGTTTCCAATTTTAATAAACCATTGAGCAGATGCAGGATGAATGTGCCACAAATCAATGATATGATCCACAGAGCAGCTTCAGTGATTTTAAACTGCAAAGGACACACTTTGCTGACATTGGGAGTTTGATTGCTCAGGTCTACATTTGCTCTCTTTTAAGGTTCTGAAAGCATTGGAGCAGCTTATTTGAATAGAATTCATCCAGGACAAGAACACAATAAGGAAGGACATATGGCTTCTTCCTGCACTGTCTCCTTAGAACAGACAATACAACAGTCACAACACACACCCCTTTAGAATTTTTAATTTAGTGGAAAATTGCTCTGCCCCTTAGCAACTTTTAGTATATTAACTCATTAATTATTTAAATATTTGTCTTGTTCCTAGGTGCTGCTGGGTACTACAAAAGGTGAGAGGGTACACAGATGTTATTTTCATCTGACTGTGAATGATCTTCTAGTGAAGAATATGAGCAGTCTTCTAGTAAACCTGATTGTCTGAGTTTGTAGAACTCACACAGGCGAAAGTGCTTCCAGGGGTGAATCCAGAGACAAAGTGAAAACCTGTTGTTCCCAGCCCATCACTCTGTCCATGGTTAACTTACTCAGGGCTTAATTCTCCAGCCATCCAACCCTCGGCCTCCCATTTCTGTCTCTGTCCATTCTTCCTGATGACCCTTGACATTTTTTTTTCTGGTTCTCATTCATGTTGAATGGACCTAGGAACTTTTTGTCCAATGTGAGTTTAAGGTGAAAGGGATTTTTGGATACTTGAACAGCCTGCATTCTACTTCTAATACCATGAAAATAAAAGGGTGGACTTTGTGCTCTAAAGGGAGACAATGATGAATTACAAAAGGCACAGATAGTTTTAAAATCAGCTTAATTGAAGTTAAAATTAAATACAGTAAAACCATTCCTACATGGAATATTCTGTAACTTTGGCGATGTCCACAGTCACATAACCACTACTATGAATACTCTGGAGACCATTTCAATCTGTGCGCTGTATTCCCTCATCCTTCTTTGTGGCAAATTCTCTCCCCATGCTCATCTGTCACTCTATGCTTTTCTTTACTGGAGAGTCATAGAAACAGACTTTAAATCTGACTTCATCCATCTAGATTAATGCTTCCCAGATTCACTCAAACTATTAAAATGATTCTTTTTGTTACTGAGTAAATTTTCATTTAATAAGTAAACAATTTTTTTCTTTTTTGATTTTATATTTATTTTTGAAAAAAGTCTCATTTTTTATCCATGTATCCTCTTGTTCAAACTCCCTTCCCCCTCCCACCATCTCAGTCACTCTCTCTTATCCCCATCTTCTTATCTCCTCCCCCAGCAAGGGCAGGAGATCCCAAGGTCCCAAGGTGGTTTAGTTCAGCATCCACTCCAGGCAAGTGCAATTTTCTCATCCTAATATCAAGACTGAGTTAGGTGTTCCTCTGGAGGGAATGAGCTCCAAGGTGCCAATCCAAGGTGCTTCAGATTCCAAGTTGTTCAGTGGTTGTGGTTTACAGCTTGGGTGTGCTTTGCTTTCTGTTCAAAGTCCACTAATGAGTGAGTACATATCCTGCTTCTCTTTCTGGGTTTGTGATACCTTGCTCAGGAGGATATTCTCCAAATCCATCCATTTGCCTGCCAGTTTTAGGATATCATTTTTTCTTACTGCTGAGTATTATTTCATTGTGTAGATGTACCACAGTTTCTTAATCCATTCTTCAGTTGAGGGACATCTAGGTTGTTTCCAGGTTCTTGCTATTACAAAAAATGCTGCTATGAACATAGTTGAGCTAATGCTTTTGGGGTATGAATGTGCATATTTAAGGTATATGACCAGTAGTGGTATTGCTGGGTCTTTGGGGAGATTGATTCCCAGCTTTTTGAGAAACCTCCATACTGAATTCCAGAGTGGCTGAACAAGCTTACATTCCCACCAACAATGCTTGCTCTGTGACCTGTCCAACATAGGCTGTCATCTGTGTCTTTTATCTTAGCCATTCTGACAGGTGGAAGGTGGTATTCCAAAGTTGTTTTGATTTGCATTTCTCTGATGGCTAAAGATGTTGAGTACTTTTTCAAGTTCCTTTCAATCATTTGTAATTCTGCTGATAATTCCCTTTTTAATTCTGAACCCCATTTTTAATTGGGTTATTTAAGGTTTTGGGCTCTAGTTTCTTGAGATCTCTATATATTTTAGAGATCAGTCCTCTGTCACTTGTAGGGTTGATGAAAATCTTTTCTCATTCTGTAAGCTTTTGTTTTGTCTTATTGACTGTGTCTTTGGCTTTACAGAAGCTTCTCAGTTTCAGGAGATCCCACTTATTGATTATTGTTCTTAGTATCTGTGCTACTGGTGTTATATTTAGGAAGTGGCCACCTGTGCCAATGTGTTAGAGGATATTTCCCACTTTCTTTTCGATCAGGTTCAGTGAGGGTTTTGTGCACTTGAGTTTTGTGCAGGTGACAGGCTTGGATCTGTTTGCATTTTTCTACACACTTCCATCCAGCTATGCCAACAACATTTGTTAAAGATACTATCTTTTTTCCATTGAATATTTTGGGCCTCTTTATCAAAGATCAGGTGTTCATAGGTTTTTGGGTTAATGTCGGGATCCTCAATTCTATTCCATTGATCCACAGGTCTGTTTTTATGCCAGTACCAGGCTGTTTTTATTACTGAAGCTTCTATAACTTGAAGTCAGGGATGGTAATGCCTCTTTTGTTGAGCAAAATTGTTTTGGCAATTTTAGCTTTCTTTTTATTCCAAATGAAATTGAATATTGTTCTTTCAATATTTGTAAAATAATTGTGTTGGGATTTTGATGGGGAGTGTATTAAATCTGTGGATTGCTTTTGGTAAAATTGCCATTTTTACTTTGTCGATCCTACCTTTCCAGGAACATGGGAGATCTTTTCATTTTCTGATATCTTCTTCAATTTCTTTCTTCAGTGATTTAAATTTTTGTCAAATAGATCTATTACCTCCTTGGTTATGGTTACTCCAAGGTATTTAATGCTATTGGCAGATATTATAAAGGGTGATGTTTCCCTTATTTCTCTTTCAGCCTTTTTATCTGTGGTAAATGTTTTCTATATGATGTAATTAAAAAACTGTTTGGCCCATGCACAGCACGGTAGAAGTGGGTAGAGAATCAGAGGCAGCCAGGTAGAAGGAGGGTGGAGTTAAGTCAGTCTCCATCTGTCCACGAAGAAGCAGCATGTAGGAGAAACAGGTGAGCCACGGGCTATGGCCACATGGTAGGAAGATTAATAAAAATGAGTTAAATTAAGATAAAATAGCTAGCTAATAATGTGCTTAAGACATCAGCCAACAGTATAAAGTTAATATAAGCATGTGATTCATTTTCTTTGGAGGACAAAAGCCGCGGGTGCGCAGACCAGGTTCCAAACCCCCGCCGCAGACTGCGGGCAGGTCACAAACCTCCCGGACCCAAAACGGGCCGGGAAAAACGTTCTACAACAGATGGCGCCCCACATTGGGCGTCAATTATCGCGGTATGAGCCCACCGTGAGATATGTTTTAAATGAGGTTTATTTTGTGAGAATCACTTACAAAACAGAGAAGGTTTTAAGAAACAGTGAAGGGGTAAGGTTCCAGTATGCTGGAGCGTTTCTAACGAAAGCTCTTCACCCACACGCTGCACCTCTGAACCCCCGCGCCACCAGCCGGAACCACAAACAGCCCAGAAGCCACTTCATCAGTCTGAAAACTGCACCACCGGTCCGGAACTCTCGAGAGAGGTCCCGGCCTTGCGCAAGAGAATGCCAGCTTCCTGTCCTGGTCTTCTCCCTTGGCAGTCTACTTCCAGAACTCTTTCCAGTTGACCATGTCCCGCTTGGCTCCAGCCCTTTGACAGGATCCGTTCACATGTATAGTTCCTGATTTCCCGCTACATCTATCTTTGGTGTATAAGAGGGATACTGATTTCTTTGAATTAATCTTGTATCCTGCTACATTGCTGAAGGTGTTTATCAGCTGTAGCAGTTCCTTGGAAGAATTCTGTGGGTCACTTATGTATACAATCATATCATCTGCATATAGAGATAGAGATAGAGATAGTTTCACTTCTTCTTTTCCAATTTGTATCCCCTCAATCTCATTCTGTTCTCTTATTGCTTTAGCTAAAGCTTCTAGAACTATATTGAACAGATAAGGGGAGAGATGACAGCCTTGTCCTGTTCCTGATTTTAGTGAGATTGCTTTAAGTATTTCTTTATTTATTGATGTTGGCTCTCAGATTCTTGTAAATTGCCTTTAGTATATTTAGATATTTTCCCTGATCTCTTCAGGACTTTTATCATAAAGGATTGTTGAATTTTGTCAAAGGCTATTTCAGCATCTAAGAATATAATCATGTGGTTTTTCTCCTTCAGTTGTTTATATTATCGATGACATTTACAGTTTTCCATTTGTTGAACCATCCCTGCATTTCTGGGATGAAGCCTACTTGATCATGGTGGATGATATTTTTTAAATGTTGTTGTATACAGTTTGCCAGGATTTTGTTCAGAATTTTTGCATCAATATTCATGAGGGAAATTGGTCTGTAATTCTTTCTTTGTTGTGTCTTTGATTGGCTTGCATATTAGGGTTTTTGTGGCCTCATAAAAAGTTTGGCAATATTTCTTCAGTTTCTACTCTATGAAACAGTTTGGGGAGTATTAGTTCTTTGAATCTGGTAGAATTCTGCACTAAAACCATCTGGACCTGGGCTTTTTTTTTTTTTATTTGGGAGGTTTTTAATGACAGCTTCAATTTCTCTTGGAGTTATAGGTCTGTTTATGTATTTAATTTGATCTTGATTTAATTTGATAAGTAGTACCTGTCAAGAAAGCTGTCCATTTCTTCTAGGTTTTCCATATTTGTGGAGTATAGATTTCCAAAGTATGACCTGATAATTCTCTGGAATTCCTGTGAGCCTGTTGTTATGTGCCCCTTTTCATTTCTGATTTTATTGATTTGTATACTCTCTCTCTGCTTTTTGGTTAGTTTGGATAAGAGTTCATCTATCTTTTTGACTATCTCGAAGAAGCAACTCTTTAATTCATTGATTCTTTGTATTTTTGTTTTTGTTTCAATTGTATCGATTTTAGCTCTAAGTTTGATTTCTTCCTGCCATCTACTCCTTCTAGGTGAGTTTGCTTCTAATTATTCTAAGGTTTTCAGCTGTTCTGTTAGTTCTCTAGTGTGGGATTCTCTAGATTTTTCACATAGGCATCTAGTGCTATCAATTTTCCTCTTAAGACTGCTTTCATTGTGTCCCATAAGTTTAAGTATGTTGTGGATTCATTTTCATTAAATTCTAGGAAGTCTTTGATGTCTTTCTTAATTTTTTCCTTGACTCAGAGTTGGTTCAATTGAGTGATAGTTGGGTGATGTTTAGTTTCCATGAGTTGGTAGGCTTTCTGTGATTTTTGATGGTGTTGAACTCTAACTTTAGTCCCTGGTGGTTCGATATGATACAAGGAATTATTTTCATTTTGTTGTATTTATTGATATTTGATTAAAGACCAATTATATGATCAATTTTAGAGAAAGTTCCATGTGGTGCTAAGAAATATGTATGTTCCTTTGCATTTGGGTGGAAGCTTCTGTAAATATGTATTAAATCTATTTGCATCATAAACTCTGTTAGACTCCTTATTTCTCTGTTGTGTCTCTGTCTGGTTGACCTATCCAAGAGTGAAAGTGGGATATTGAAGTCTCCCACTAGTAGGGTGTGAGACTTGATGTAAGATTTGAGCTTTAGCAGTGCTTCTTTTACATAGGTAGGTGCCCTTATATTAGGGGCATAAATATTCATGATTGAAATCTCCTCTTTTCATTTGCAGCTCTTAAAATTTTTTCTTTGTTCTGTATGTTTTGTGGCTTGATTATTATGTGGTGAGCAGACTTTTTTGGGGGGTCATATCTATTTGGTGTTCTGTAAGCTTTTTGTATCTTTATAGGCATTTTCTTCTTTAAGTTGGGAAAGTTTTCTTCTATAATTTTTATTGAATACATTATCTGTGCCTTTGAGCTGGTATTCTTCTCCTTCTTCTATTCCTATTATTCTCAGGTTAGATCTTTTCATGGTGTCCCAGATTTCCTGAACATTTTGTGTTATGGCTTTTTTGGTTTTTAGCATTTTCTTTGACTGATGTATCTATTTCTGCTACTGAGTCTTCCACATCAGAGATTCTGTTTTCCATCTCTTGGATTCTGTTGATTATGCTTGTATTTGTACTTCCAGCTTTTTTCTTCAGATTTTTCCATTTCCATCTTTGCCTCATTTTGTGCCTTTTTTATTGCTTCTATTTCAGTTTTTAGTTCCTGGAATGTTTCTTTCATTGTTTGGTTTACCTTTTCTTGGTTTTCTTTCAAGGATTAGTTCATCTCTTCCAATTTTTTATTTGTATTTTCTTCTATTCCTTTAAGGGAATTTTTTACATCTTTGAAGGCTTCAATAATCTTCATAAAGTTGTTTTTGGTGTTGTTTCCTTCTGTTTCATCTTCATTGCTTTGTTCTGGTCTTGTAGCTGTAGAACCACCAGTTTCTTCTGGTGTTTCCCTGTTGTTCTTTATATTATTATATGTATTTTTGCACTGGCGTCTGCCCATGGCTTCAGTGGTTCACAAGTAGTCAGCTCCTAGTCACTTGTGCCAGGAGGACTTGTGTGTTTCCTGTCTCCTCTGAACAAAGGGGTCTGCTGGATCTCTGACTCTGCTCTGGACAGAGGTCTGAATTTCAAAGCCTCAGTCCTTCTCTGATAAGGCAGTTCGCCCTGGAGGCGGGGACCAGCCATGCAAGGTCCCCTCCTTTAGGTATGGCTTGAGGAGCTCCTCACAACTACACCCTAGCTCCTGTCTGCTAGGGGGAGTCTGAGATCAGACCCTAGGGATTGACCCCAGTCCTGAAGGGGCACTCTCCAGACAGGTGGTCCAGGTCCTGGAATCTGTAAACTTCTGGAAGGTGGTCTGAATTTCAAAGGCCTCAATTCTTCTTTCTTCTCATTCAAAATTTTTTTTTGTTTGTATTTTCTTCTATTTCTTTAAGGGAATTTTTTATATCTTCTTTTAAGGTTTCTATAATCTTCATAAAGGTGTTTTTGAGGTTGTTTCCTTCTGTTTCCTCTTCATTGCTTTGTTCAGGTCTTGGTGTTGTAGAGCCTCCAGTTTCTTCTGGTGTTGCCTTATTGTTCTTTATATTGTTACATGTATTCTTGCACTGGCTCCTGCCCATTGCTTCAGTTGTTCACACTTAGTCAGTTGTTAGTCAGTTGTGGTTAGAGGCTTGTGTGGCTCCTATCTGCTCTGACCACAGGGTCTCCACAGTGTTTTACCTTGCTCTGAACACAGGTCTCAGTTTCAAAGGAGTCTGCCTGTCATTCTATGATGAAGCAGTTCGCCCTGGAGGTGGGGCCAGGTCGAAGGAGGTCCCTTCAGCTAGGAATAACTGGGGAAGAACCCTCCCAGTTTTAGCCTAGGGCCAGTCAGCTAGGGGAGTCTGAGATCCGTACCCTGGGCATGAACCTAGCTCATGGAGAGGAATTCTTTGTGAGGCAGCCCAGGAGCTGAGGTTCCTTCACCTCTTTGTTTGCTCAGGACATGGTTTGGAGTCCATCTGTCTGTCATAAGTAAACAATTTTAAGCATACTTTTGGGTAATGAACATTTGGGTTATCTCTAGGTTGGGGAAAATTATTAATAAAGCTGGAATGCTAAGTGGAAGGTTGTTTTGGTGTGAATGTGTTCATTTGGAAGAGTGGATTCATTGGTTCATGTGGTAAACACACATCTAATTTTGCAAAATGGTGCAACTTATTTCTCAGGGAAGGTGTAACACCTTGCCTTTTCACAGTAACATGCCAGACTTCTAGTTCCTTCACATCTGTTCCAGAGTTTTCCAGCTTCAGAATTTTTAATATGAGCCATTTTTAGATGAATAATACTCTCTTATTTAAGTTTTAAACTGTATGTTCCTAATAGCTAATGATGTTCAGTAGTGTGTGTGTGTGTGTAAGTGCATTTGCACTTATTTTCCATTCACCCTTCTTTGCATGTGATCAACAACATAAAACTCACTATTAGGTACATCCATTGTCAAACACTAATCTAATCCACTTCTTTTTTTTTTCCAAGTATTTTTACTTTTGGCTTACCTATTTCTTTATAACTTGCTTCTTGGGTGGCTGGATCACATCTTTCTTGACTCCTCCTTCTCCTGTATCTATGTTTGGATTTTCCACCTACTTGTAAGCTGCCTTGCTATGGGTCAAAACAGTTCCTTTGTTTAACAATGATGTTCACAGAATACAGAAAGACATCCCACAGTTAACGTTTTAAAATTATATATGTATATGTATATATATAACATATATGCTTATAATTATTTTTTGAGACATGCCCTGGTTGTCCTTGAACTATGTAGGTCAGGTTGGCATTGAAATAATAGAGTTCCACCTACCTCTGTCTCGTTAGTGTTGGGATTAGTGGCATGCACACCATGCCTGGCTTTTAAATTCTATTTTCAATGTTTAATACCATTTTTAATTTAAATATATTTTGGTCATATTCTTCCCCTCCCCAAAGTCCTTTCAGATCCTCCCCTCCCCTTTCCACCCAACTTTAAGTTCATTTTTAAAAAACAAACAAGTACCCAATACAACAGCAAAACCCCTCAAAATGAGGAGGAGAAGGAGGAGGATCAAACAGATGAAAAATCACAACATCCAAGCAGAAAAGAAAAACCAAACCAAACCAAACCAAAAAACCCCACCAAAATATAACCAAATAAGAGAACAAAAAACCGTGGAATCCATTTTATCTTAGTCAGTTCCTGAACAGGAAGTCTGTCCTGAAATGGTTGATAAACTCAGTGTTGTGTCATCCTGTGGATTGCTTCTAAGCTAATATTGTTTGATTGACCAAGACTTCCCATTTCCTTGAAGGCTAAAAGTATCTGGATTTGTCTGTAGTGGGGACAACACACACATTTGAGATGTGACCTTTGGATTGGTTTCTTCCATTTGGCAATTTTTTCAAGGTTCATCTATGAGCTATCATCTATCAGTAGTTAATCAATTTTTATGTCTGAATTGTAGTTCAGTGTATGGATATGTCACATTCCGTCAGCTGATAAATATTTGGGCTGTTTATAAATTTAGGCATTTTGAATACTGCACCAAGAATATATATAAATACATTCTGTTGACTCCTTTGTGTTTATAACTAACTATGAGTGGAATGACATGATCTTAATTTACTTCTATGTTTAAGGAACCACCCAGCTGTTTTCTTAAGTAGTTGAACCCTTGTATATTCCTTACAGAAAAAATTTCAAGCATATCCTCACAAATACTCATTGTTTTGTATTTCTTAAAAAATACAGCCATCCTCAATGAAAACTTTTATTTTATGAAATTAACATATGCTAATAAATTTATAGCCCTAGTGGTTATAAGTTAATGGTTTATCATAAGATGTCTTTCTGTATGAAAACTACCATTGATAATTCTGTATGTGAATTACCACTGGTTAATAAAAAGGCTGTTTTGGCCTATAGTAAGTCATCTTAGGAGCAGGTAGGAAATATGAACATAGATAAAGGAGAAGGATGGTGAAGTCAGAGTGACATTGCAAGTTACCACCCAAAGAAGCAAGATGTGAAAGTACTGGTAAGCTGCAAGTCATGTGGCAAGACACAGATTAATAAAAATGGGTTAAGTTGAAAGATCTAGTTGTTAAAGAGCCTGAGAAATAGGGCGAACAGTTTGAAATTAATATAAGACTTCGTGTGATTATTTGGAATCCAAAGGCTGTGGGTGGGTCTAGAACTTGTGGCTAGGTCAGGCCAGAATCTTCAGGAAACAAATGGCACCCACCATTGGGCAGTGAAAAAGCTTTAAAAAGATTCTGATGCACAGAAATGGAGCTACACTAGGCTGCCTTGTCTCACAGTTTGATGCAGCAGCACCAGCACACAGACACGTCTCAAGGAAGCTGCTTGCTGGTTGTTGCTGGCTGCCTGCTGCCATGTTGACAAGCCTAGGAGGGTGAACTCAGCAGTGTTTCAGTCCTAGCCACACAATTTAGCAACTTAAAAACTCTCCTGATTAGAAAATGATTAAAGATGTCTAATAACACAGATGAAGATGGAGAAAACCTCTAAATGGGTTACAATATGTGTAAAATGTACATTGGCTTGGGGGAGAAAAGAAAAAGGGTATAGAAAGTCCTTAAGAAAGAGATATAAAGTAACAAAAATATAATGAGCCATGTAAAGATGGAAAATACACAAAGAATATGGATTATGCATATTGTGTTTTTTTTTAACTATTAATGAGCTAACTGCAGAAAAACATTTAATTGTAAAGGCTGATAAGTTAAACATATATGTTTTAAAAGTATCTTGACTTTGAAATTCAGGTCTAGGGATATGTTGCTTTGGAAAAAAGGTTCAGCTTTTCTTACCACTGAAGATGAAAACCTGTGGATTACTTCTAAACTAATATTGTTTGATTGACCAAGACTACCCACTTCTCCGAAGGCAACTAGCTGAGATGATGCAGCTTCACAGACTACTTCAGCCAAGATTTTACCATAATTCTAAATTTTCTAAGGATTCTCATAAGATTGCCAGTGCCTCCAATTAGTAGGATGTTGTTTATGAAAAACCACACCCAGATTTCTAAAATATCATTTATAAATATTTGTTTTTATCATAAATGGTTAATGGTCATGGTCAATCTCTTTGTAGGGAGAAAGGAGGGATATGATATAGAAATGATAAAAAGATAGATTATTGAATCTACTTTGATGCAATAAGCAACTGTTAATCTCAAAAATACTTCACATTTATATGGATTTTGGTTATTGATACAAATACAAATTTAAGATTAATTTTATTATACTGTAAGTATATTTCTACTCTTGTTTAAGGTACTATGTTTATGTAACTCATTTAAAATTATAATGTGTAGTTAAATATAGATTAATAGTTAATTTAAGATAATCAAACCTATAGTCATGTTAGTTAGGTTTTTAGATATACAAAGAAATATTTCAATTAGATAGGTAATCTTTAAACACTTCAAAGACCTACAAAATATGACATTTAAAATGTTTTAAGAACTTAGACTTCTCTGGATGGTGAGACATATCTACTTATGGCAGCAACAATTTACCTCAAGAGGATGATAGGCATCAAAGAAACTTCAAGTGGAAAAAACTTTCTTTGTGGCAAAGGTTAGCCTCTGGGCAAAAAATTGTTCTTGCTTCAACTACTTGACAGTATGTAGTATAAACTGTACCCTTAGGGAAGTAACCTCTGAACTTTGCCAGAACAAGCCAATTTGGTACTTCAGGTTACTACTTTACAGAGACTGCCAGACATTCTTCAAGATACAGAGAGAATTGACTGGCAAACTGCCAGAATGGGTGGAACAGTCCTTCAAATTTCCTGCTTCATTATAATGAGTCTGCCAGAGATGCTAGGCCCATAGGCTGAGGATGAATGCCCTAACATTACAAAGGAATTTTGGGTAACTGTCCATGTAGCCAGATATCTCTGTCATTTCCAGAATTTGGAAGTTGTTTGCAATGCACTTCCTGTTTCCTCAGGTTATATTATGTCTTTATGTAGTCTTTGATGGAATTGAAGATCAGTTATAATTGCAGTTTTCATTAGTCATAATAAAAGGTAAATTAGATATGAAACTTTGGGCTTAAAAAGATAAGATAGATGATAAATTATTTTCTTTAATTTTGCTAAATACAAAAAGATTAGATATCATAACTGTAATTCCTGCTTGATAACTGTTTTGTTATATGTAATTTTGTCATGTTGAAATTGAAACTTTCCTTTTGATTAGATAGAAAAGGGGAAGTGATGTGGGATGTCTTTTTGTATGCTGTGAATTACCTTTGGTAAATAAAAGGCTGTTTTAGCTTATGGTAAGGCATCTTAGAGGCAAGTGGGAAATCTGAGCATAGATAAAGGAGAATGAGGGAAGAGTCAGAGAGAGGCTGCAAGCTGCCACCCAAGAAACAAGATGTAAAAGTACAGATAAGCTATGTGGAAGACATAGATTAATAACAATGGGTTAAGTTGAAAGAGCTAGTTGGAAAAAAAAGAAAGAGCTAGTTGATAAAGGGTCTGGGATATAGGCTGAATAGTTAGGTAATTAATACAAGCCTTTGTGTGATTATTTGAACCTAAGGAGCTGGGATCAGCTAGGCCAGGCCAGAAATTTCTGGCTATGTGTAATCATCTGTATTTCATTGTCATCATGTCCATTCAAATCTTTTATTCACTTTTAAATTGGGCTTTCCTGTAGTATGAAGTTTCTGGGCTGGACTTCACGGCCTGGCCCCATGGCTGGAATCTGCAGATCCACAGACTTGCATACCCCCAGAATCACACAGACGCTTATTTTAATTACACTCTGCTTGCTCATTGACCTGAGGCCCGGGCATGTCTTAACTCGACCCAAGATTCTCATCTTGTTCAGCCATGTGGCTCAGTACCTTTTCTCAGCAGCATTTCAACTTCTTTTGTCTGTGTCTCCTGGGGTCTCTTCTCATCTCATCTCACTGGCGATTCTCTGGTATCTCTGCTCTGTTCTTCCTGATCCCAGAGTTCCCAGTCTGGTAGTTACACCCACACTTCCTGTCTGCCTTCAGCCAATCAGCATTCTTATTAAACTAGTAGGTGGGACAATTATTTACAGAGTTATGGACTGAGTTATTTATATATAGTCCCCATGTATATTCTTATTGGACATGTGACCCATTAGTCTTTTCTCTTATTTTGTCCTCTTACTTTCTTTTACAAATTATTATTTTCTTTTATGTTATGAGTGTTTTGCCTACATGAACATATGTGAATAGTGTGTATGTCTTGTACATGTGGAGTCCAGAAGAGGGTGTCAGATCCCCTGGAACTAGAATTGTGAATGATGATGAGTTATCATAAGAGTGAAGGGAATTGAACTCAGGTCCTCTGAAAGACCAAATAGTGCTCTCGCTAGCCAGAGCTCCTGTCTGCTGAGCCATCTCTCTTCCTCCTTTTCACTGTCTTGATCATTCTTGAACAAACACATATTTGAATTCTGAGGTGGTTAAAAATATACATTTTTCTTTTATTGTTTCTACTTTGTATATGTGTGTGTGTGCACCTGTGTAATGTTTTCAGAGTTGTCAAATATAAGGTTCTGAAGATTTACTCTTATGTTTTTTCTAGGAATTTCATATTATACTTTGTAGTTTCTCTTTTGTGCAGATTTGGGTATGTTGTAAGAAGCAGAAGCCAGCTTCATCCTTGTCTATGGAGTTTTTTTCAGCGCCTTGCTTGTGAGAATTTTTTTCTCTCCATTTAATGGACTTTGGAGCATTGTCAGAAATCAGCTGATCAGATCTCACTTGTGCTGTCAATCACACCCATCCTTATGTCAGCTCTACTTTAAATAGATAAATATAGCTTTGTGGTAGTTTTGAAACTGAAAAGTGGGAGTCTTCCAATTTAGCACTTCTTTTAAAAGATTGCTTTGGGCTATTTAGGGAACACTTAAAATACTATTTTAAAAATCTTGAATCAGTTTTCAAAATATAATATTTTATTTTTAATTTTGTGTGTGTATTGTGTGTGAATTTGTGAATACACACATGTAAGTTTGATGCTTGTGGATCCAGAGGCATCAGATCCCCTAAAATTGGGATTGCAGGTGGCTGTAAACTACCAGACTGGGGTCCTCTGCAAAAGCACCACCCACTCTTTACCTCTGCATTTTCTTTCTAACTTTTTGAGTTAGGTTTTTCATTTCTGCACAGTCAAGCAAGATCTGGATACAGAAAACAGTAGGTTTGAACATCACTTTGAGTACTAGTGCCTCTGAAAGGTCTCATTTTCTTTCAATTCATGGTATTTTTTGGCTTGCTTAGGTCATTGTTCCATTTCTTCAACAGTGCATATAGATCTTGGGTAAAATTCTTATGATTAAATCCAAATATCTCCATCAGTGGTATGTTCTTCAAGTCTTATGCCCACTTTTAAGTAAGTGAATAATTTGCATTTTTGATTTTTTGTTTGATTTTTAAAAATTATTGATTTGTGAGAA
Source organism: Sigmodon hispidus (assembly GCA_004025045.1). Taxonomy (NCBI): domain Eukaryota; kingdom Metazoa; phylum Chordata; class Mammalia; order Rodentia; family Cricetidae; genus Sigmodon; species Sigmodon hispidus. The sequence continues at coordinate 210,994 of PVIH01000851.1, read as the reverse complement.
TTCCCTATATATTTGGGATACTAATCTTTTATCAGATATATGCTTTCCTAACATTTTCTTCTTTTTCCTGCAGTTGTCTTTTTATTCTCCTTAGAGTGTCTTTCAAAGATACTGCTTTTAAATATACATTATATATAATTTATTATTTTCTATTTTAACAGCTTGTGCTTTTCCTACGCAATCTAAAAAATGTTTACAAAACTCAAGGTCATACATACTTTTTTCTGTGTTCTCAGTTAAATTTTTATAGGTTAAGGTTGTATGTTTAGCTCATCCTGGAGAAGATGTGAAGCATGGCCTCCTGAGTCTAAAGGGAAATGCTCCGTTCTCTGTTTTACTGCCAAGTACTTATGTCACCATGGGCGCAATTCACCTCAGAAACCCAAATTTCCTCATTTAAAGCAGAGATAATATTTATTTCCTGATATTAGGACTGATGTGAGCATCAGACAGGGATAGTATATGAAGAGGGTCTAAAACTAGACTATAAGTGCTAATATTATTACTTCTAGAAAAAGAAGAAGGGGACGCTGAGGTGTCACCATTGGGAAAAAGACTAAAACTCAAAAATTGTCAGGAGTTAAAAAAGCACCGCCAAGGACTAGCCTTTAAATGGGGCTATGTTTGAATTCTAGTTTTTTATTTCCCAAACTGTAATGGTCCTGCAGTTCTTTAATCCTTAGCTCACTAACCTGCGAGATAGAGAAGAATCTAAGTCTCTTAGAGCAGGTAAAGGAGTAAGTGAGCTATAGACACTAAGTAAGGGACTAATAAATTGGGAAGGGAGGATGGAGTGAAGAGACATATTTATGTATCATTATATATCCCTATCTATTTCTCCCCTCCCTTTCCCCTTTTTCGCCCTTCCTCCCTTCCTCCTTACCCCCAACATAAATGTTCATGTACAGTTGGAACACTCTGCTACTAACATGGCCTTTTCCCTTCTGACTTCCACATCCTGGCGTACACAGCTAATGGTTTAAGAAGCTGTTTCTTACGGTTTCTCCCCCAAGTCTGCTCTGTGCTTCCAAACAGCAGGCTGTGTATCTCTGGCTGTTGTGACTGTATTCTCAGTGGTCACCCTTTCTGATTGACTCTATGGGAAGTCCCCGAAGGATGCCTCTGGACCCAGTACAGTGACTGACACACAGAGTTCAAAATGTGTGTTGATGAAAACTTGAATGTATATTACCCATTCCTAATGAAGTTTAAATAGGTATTATCAACTGAACTTGCCACTTTTATAGCATAACACTGATATTTACTCTACATAGATCATATAGACTTCATTTTCAAGAAATACTCCTGAACAGGAACTACTTCTACTGTGTCCATACTCATGCAGTAGCATCTACCATCTAGTTTTAATACTGGGTTTAGATGAATATGAATATATGTAATATGTGACATTTTCTTCTCATTAGACATTTGAAACATTTTCTATTAAGTATTACCATTTAAAATAATTTTGCCATTTTGACTAAGTGTGATGATGACTAAATGGCAGGGTGAGTCCCTGAAAAAAAATGACTTCATTAAATGTACATGTGTTCAAACACTTAATAGTTCATACATTATGGAATTTTGTAAAAAGATGAGGTATTTAACTGTATAAACTTCAATTAAACTGTGACTGTATATTCCTAAATCAAGGATGAGATTTCTCCATATGATATCATCACATGCTCTGTTGTAAGGAACTGAGGTAATAGTCAGTTATGTGAGAGATGATACAATGGAGCATTTAAAATGACACTTTCCAGGCTTCCTGTTGTTGCTAGATTGGCTCACACCATAGTCTAGATCTACAATATGCTGAAGGTCTATAGACAGATGGTATATAAGTAAGAGTGTTCTGTGGCCATAATTTTATGCCAGGCAATGTTGGTTCAGGGCATAAATGTGTTAAATTATCAAACACCAAAAATGTACAAATTAGTTTAGGAGAATGGCAAAAATCAGGGAAAATTTCAAGTTTAAAAATGACTGATAAAGACAGCAGTTCCTTATAGGCTGTGGCTAAATGCCAAAGCCTTTGGCATCAAATCAGTTCTGAACTATCCCATTCTGAACTATTTATAAATGTGAAATGAGAAGACATAATTTCTCAAAAGAGAAGAGTTAAAAAAATAAGAGGAAAAGTGGAGTGTGCTGAGAGGTAATTAATGAACCATAGTAAGGACAACATTTGCACAGCCCCTACGTGGCCTCTCCTCATGCCCTCACTACGGGTAGGTAGTGGTGATGAGAAGGTGCTCTGTACAGTATCTGTGCTACATGTTTTGTGGTGTTCTCCATTTTCACCCTAACCATAACTATGAGGTAGGTTTAGCTGTTGCTTTTCACCAAAATGGGACTCTGATGCTTAGAGTTGCAATCTCTTTGTCCAAAGGCAAAGTAAAAGACATTTGTGATAAATAAAATTGAAATTATGTTTCAGAGCACTCATGTTAGAAAGCCACATATTCACATCTGTGATCTGTACTAGATAATGTCTTTCATGGGTGATAAAATTAAATTAGATTCAAAATTAGCTTATGAGTTAACATTAACATAGTTGGATAAAGATCAGCTATAGGTTTTACTTAAGATTTTATTAAAATTATCAAGTTGACAGTCTTCTTTATTAAAAAGATCAAATGACTTGTTGTTTCTAAAATGTCAGATACATCGTCTTATTTCCAAGAATTGGTTCAACAGATAATAGGCTTGTGAAGTGTAATAGATTAGATCTTCAATGTCCCCCAAAGACTCATGTGTTAGAGGATTGAGCCTCAAAATGGTCCTACTGAGAATTAGCCAAAGCTTTAAGATGCGAGGGCAAGAGGAAGGTCCTTAGAGATGTGCTGTTGAAGAGGACTGTGGTTCCCCAGCCCCTTCTTCCTTGTCTCCTTTGCTCTCTCTTGTGTGTGTTCTGACACATGCACCTGTCATAATGTGTTACTTGCCCTGGATCCAAAACAGTAGAGCTTACCAATATTGCACTGGACTCCCCATAGCTGTAAAAGGAAACTTTTTGGCAGAGTCCCAGTGCACTCTGTAGCAGGAGCAGATAAAGTCTGCCTGTGACCATACCCACAGCTGCTCCAGAGGGAATTTGCGGCTAACCACCTCGACCTCGAACTGAGCAAACAGATAACTACAGGGGTCCCTGAAGGACAGACTCAGACCCCGCCCAGAGGTGAGGAGGGGTCACCAGGCACAAGCGCCTATATCCCAGCCAGGGAGGGAGAGTTAAGCTCCAATCGGTTTCGGTTCCGCTTCCAGGACTGGGTGCTGTCTGCAGAGTAAGTCCCAGCGAACTCTGTAGCAGAGGCAGATAAAGTCTGCCTGTCACCATACCCACAGCTACTACTGAGGGAATTTGCACGACTACCTACCTTGACCTCGAACTGAGCGAACAGATAACTTCTGGGGTCTCTGAAGGGCAGATTCAGACCCTGCCCAGAGAGGTGACAGGAGGCACACAAGCCCGAGTGCCAAAACTGACCAGGAACCATCTAATCGTGAACCACTGAAGCCATGGGCAAACGTCAGTGCAAAAAATTATATAATAATACAAAGAACAACATGGTAACTCCAGAAGAGAGTAGCAATCTTATAAATACAAGACCTGAACTGAGCAATGAAGAGGAAACAGAAGGAAGCAACACCAAAAATTCCTTTTTGATGATCATCGAAGCTCTCAAAGAAGATATGAAAAATAGTCTTAAAGAAATAGAAGAAAATATAAACAAAAAATTGGAAGAAATGAACAAATCTATGAAAGAAACATGCCAGGAACTAAAAGCTGAAATAGAAGCAATGAAAAAGGCACAAAATGAGGCAAAGATGGAAATAGAAAATCTGAAGAACAAACCTGGAACCACAGATACAAGCATAACAAACAGAGTTCAAGAGATGGAAGATAGAATCTCTGAAATGTAAGACTCAGTAGCTCAAATAGATATATCAGTCAAAGAAAATAGTAAAACTAAAAAAGCCATAACTCAAAATGTTCAGGAAATCTGGGACACCATAAAAAGACCTAATTTGAGAATAATAGGAATAGAAGAAGGAGAAGAATACCAGCACAAAGGCACAGATAATGTTTTCAATAAAATCATAGAAGAAAACTTCCCTAACCTGAAGAAGGAAATGCCTATAAAGATACAAGAAGCTTACAGAATACCAAATAGATATGACCCCCCAAAAAAGTCAGCATGCCACATTATAATCAAGCCACAAAACATACAAAACAAAGAAAAAATTTTAAGAGCTGCAAAAGAAAAGGGCCAACTCACATATAAAGACAGACCCATCAGAATAACGCCTGACTATTCAATGGAAACGATGAAAGCTAGAAGAGCTTGGTCAGAAGTTATACAGATGCTAAAACAGCATGGCTGCCAAACTAGAATACTATACCCTGCAAAATTATCAATCACCATAGATGGAGTAAACAAGGTATTTCATGACAAAGTCATACTGAAAGAATATCTATCTACCAATCCAGCACTACAGAGAGTATTAGAGGGAAAACTCCAACCTAAGGACCCCAGATACACCCACGAAATCACAAACAATCAATAATTCCACAGAAGAATACCCTAGAGATAGGAAATATAAACAAGTTACCACCAAAAATGGCAGGAAATATGAATCAATGGTCACTAATTTCCCTTAATATCAATGGTCTCAACTCTCCTATAAAACGTCACACACTAACAAGATGGATACAACAACAGAAGCCATCCTTCTGTTGCCTACAAGAAACACACCTCAACCGCAAAGACAGACACAGGCTTAGAATAAAGGGTTGGGAA